>AWWV01013987.1:0-132834 GCA_001974805.1 Corchorus capsularis | reverse complement strand
GGCAACGAGTGGTGGCTTGACTGGCTCCAAAAAAACGAGGATGTCGGTGAGAAAGTCAATGGTATTAGATGGGGGGAGTTGGGGGCAAGAAGCTTTGATCATCTAATTAACTAATTATTAAATAATCACCGAAAATTATATATACACAAATATGGTTGATTTTAGTCTTTAGAGGAAGTTTTTGTTTACATTTATAAGTTTTTTCGGGAAAAAATGATTTTTTCATGAAATTTATATTAAGAAAGGCTAAAATAAAAATAAAGATTCTCTTATAGGAGTACTGGTTAACATTATTTGGAGCAAACTTGAAATGATTTCCTTAAATCCTTTGGTAGAGTGTTCCAAAAATGAAAAGAAACAAAAGTTCATTTTTCCCCTTCTTCTTAGGCCATAATAATAACATTTGATAGTTCATTTTTTGTTAATTAAATGTATAGTCCAAAGTTCATTATCAAAAAAATCAAATTTCATTGTCGTTAGGGGAATAAAGTGTGGATACATACAAAAGGTATGTGGATTTTAATTAGGTAATATATCTTATCAACAAAAGCAAAAACCCAATTTATTTTGTTTGGTTTCACCATCATGCTTGAAGAAATCTTATCTTTGTTTCTCAAATGAAATGATTTTTAGAAGGACGCATAACATAATATAACCAAAGAAAGAAGAACAAACAAAGTATACTTATATTAGTGCAATATATATATTTTCATTTTGTAGATAACTAAACTACATGATAAAAACCTACAAGAGTTTATCATAGTTAATGTCTTAGTGAAAAGTAAAATTTTATTACTAATCACAAATTTAAATTCATTAACTTTATTTAAACGATTCCGAGAAATCATCACTTAATCAACTTTTAAATACCGTTTTTTCTCATCATATAATAATCTCAAGGTCAATAACCAATAATTTCTAGTAATATTTGTTTTTTCTTTGGGTTTAATATAAATAAAAGATTCAAACCCACAATTTTTTTTTTTAAGAACAGAAAATAGAAAAGAAACGATAAAAACTACTACTCTGTTCTGACTAGGACTCAACAAGGAAACACGAAAGAAAGGGAAAAAGAAACCAGTTTTCATTTTCATTTTCTTTTTCATTATTACAAGTTTACAACGATACTATAACCGCGTTGAAATTGAAAACAAAAGAAAAATAATCTTTCAATGTTTCTTCTCTCTTTCTCTCTCTAAAATAACCAGTAACCACTTCCCATCCACCATTTCACTATCCACTCTCTTCCCAATCTTCCCATTAATTCTTCCTTCATTTCCTTTCTCTTTATATAATTCAACTCTTTGCTTACTCAGCTCACTTTCCCCATAAAAAAAAAATTATCTTTCTTATTTTATTTTGTTGCTTCTTTGTTATTGTTCTGTCAGTGCTTGCTTCATTGCTGAAGGGTCATTTTTAATTTCCTTTTGTTACATCTCTTGTGTTTATATCTTTTCTTTATAGTGGTAGAATTTTTCAAGAAAGTTTTATTAAATTTTTTGGTAAGGGGTGTCTGCAAAAAACATGTGGGGCTTTATTCTTTGCCTCCCATTAAAGGGCAGTTCTTGATGGTTTTTTGGATCTGCAATCCGTGATTTTTGGGATGGGTTTATTGTTTTAAAACTGGGGAAAAAAAAGGTGAAAATTTCAGAATTTGGGTACTTTAATGTAGGCAAAGGCATGTCCTTTGTAAGGGTGGTTTTATCAGCTATAGAAAGTTCGGTTCTTTAAGCTTTTTGTCTGGTTTACTTCAAATGTGGGATTGTCAAAAGGGTTTCTTTTTGTTTGGTCAATAGATGGTTGTTGTTCAATTCTGGTTTTAACAAGGGTGGTTTCTCAGAAGATGGGATCTGGAAATGGGTTTTTTTCAACTGAAGAGTTCAATTTAGATGCCAAGTGGTTGATTGAGCCTCAGCAGCTCTTTGTTGGTCCTAAGATTGGAGAAGGTGCTCATGCTAAAGTATATGAGGGAAAGTAAGTCAATATCTTTGGATTCTTATTCCATTCAATTTAGTGTTTTAGGACTAAATTCAGCTTCTATAGGGTTGTTGGCATTTCAGTTTGACCCTGATCAGCTAAGATGAACAAAAAGCTTAGGTTTTTAAATGAATCCTATCCCTTTTAATTCATCTGGTGCAAAATTTTCTTGATATTTGGAGTTGATGGATATTAATATTTTATAGGGTAAATAACTCTGATTTATGATGCTTATTATTATGTAACAGTTATCTCATGTATTTTTAATCCATTGGATGTATATAGATACAAGAATCAGACTGTTGCCATTAAAGTTGTTCGAAGAGGGGAAACCCCGGAAGAGATTGCAAGGAGAGAAGGAAGGTTTGCAAGGGAAGTTGCTATGTTATCTAGAGTTCAACACAAAAATCTAGTGAAGGTTGGTTTGAATCATTATATATGCCATTAGAATATTGTTGCTAAATTAAATCTTCACTCTGGCTATAGTTGATAACTATTTCTGTAAATCATGAAGGCTTTAGGTTCGTTGAGTTGGAAATAACCTCATATCTTAACAGAGGTTTTTATTTGTTTCCAGTTTATTGGAGCTTGCAAGGAGCCTGTCATGGTGATAGTAACTGAGCTTTTACTAGGTGGGACATTGCGTAAATACCTTCTGAACTTGAGGCCAAAAAGCTTGGACATGCGCGTAGCAATTGGGTTTGCACTTGATATTGCTCGTGCAATGGAATGCTTACACTCTCATGGGATCATTCACCGGGACCTGAAACCTGGTATGACTATAATCTTGCTTGCAGCGCTTATGAGTCTAAATGAGTATCATTCTGTTGTAAGGCTGGCAACTTCTTTCTGTAATTGCATCTTGTCTTTATAGATTTGTAAGATTTGAAGTTTCTGGCTTTATATTCTAATCTGAATTGCGAAAAGGGAAAAGGAAACCCGAAACCAATGGCCTTCCACAATTCATGTCATCTTCTTGCTTTCCATTTCTTTGAAGGGTAGAAACTTTTGCTGTCCATCATAATGATTTTTACCACTGACAAACCATACATACTTCTGTGCATATTTGTTAAAACTTTGAGTGAAGATTTTGCTCTTACATAGAGTCTGATCACATAGCTTTAAGTTATATCTCCCCTGAATGCATTATTCTAACTTTCTGCCTAATAATGGACAATATGATGGTAATTACTCTACCTTAGTCATGCATGGTGGAGCTGCAGGTGGTTTGGAAGGTAGGCTGGTGTGATTATTCCTTCCCTCCAAAGAAAGAAGAGGATTTTTCTTTGACAATATTTTGACTTTAAAACCAAGGGATGGACCACTATTCTATTGATTTGCTTGTAACTTTAAAGGCAAGATCTGGTACTGTTGGTGCACTGGTTATTTGACAATGATTTTGGAAAATAGCTTGATCTTCATGGTTGTTTGCCAACTGGGGTTTACACAATCCAGTTATAATTACTAATTAGTTCGTTCCTCCAATGCTTTTATTGGTCCATTTCTCTTGACTTTCCCAGCAATTACTTAAGGATTCTTTGTGTGGTTGGCCGGAAAAACGAGTTGACTAGGTTAGACTGATAGTTGACTAATCTATGGTCCAAATCTTCAATGGCTTTTCTGCCACTACTTTACAGATCCATTACTTCATACTTTATAGCTGACATGGATTAACTAAGGCTAACTTGGCAGACATACAAAGGACATATTACATTTTGTTAAATTGACTTTGACAAATACGAATACAATGAATGATCTAAGGATACTTTTAACGTCAGTATTAATGTTTTTTTTTTCTTAAAATTCTTCTAGTACGGTATCGGTTGTAGATGAGAGAACTTGAAGTAGGTGTTAGAGGGACTGAATATGTCATTTAGGATTCCAAATAAGTAAATGAAGGCAATAACGGTCTTTAAGTAAACATTTTCTATTACTGCTTATTGGTTTCCTAATAAGTTCTTTCCTTTTGCAGAGAACTTGATCTTGACTGAAGACCATAAAACAGTTAAACTTGCAGATTTTGGTTTAGCCAGGGAAGAGTCATTAACAGAAATGATGACTGCTGAAACAGGGACATATCGTTGGATGGCTCCAGAGGTAATTTACTTAATTATTTGGCCTGAAAATTGATTTCTTTTCCTGTAAGGTTTAGATTTCTGTTTAAATGTTTGAGATTCTGATAGTTATCCTTGTATATGATGACAGCTTTATAGCACTGTAACATTAAGGCATGGAGAGAAAAAACATTACAATCATAAGGTGGATGCCTACAGCTTTGCTATTGTGTTGTGGGAACTCATCCATAACAAGTTGCCTTTCGAAGGCATGTCAAATTTACAGGCTGCATATGCTGCTGCTTTCAAGGTAATCATGTCTAGCCTTGTTACATAGTAGTAATTCTTAAAATGAGATTATTTCTATCTGCCTTTGAAAAGCTTGCCCTGGCACTAATTTTTCAAATCTTCACAAACAAACCCCAAGATCAATATATTATGGATGAGAAATGGCCTATAATCATTGTTGAACCTTTAATAGCATTACCTTCTCTTATGCATTTGAATCATGAGGCTATCAGTCACACTTTTAAGCTCTTCTAATCCCTGCCTTGCTAGAAAAGTACTCCACTTGACCTTTTCATTTACTGTAGTGATTCAAATGAGTGTCAGAAATGGAATATTCTTTTCTACATTCAAATAATGTCAACGTATCATGCATCTCAAAACCTATAAAAAGAAACTATAGTTGCAAAGAATAAACTTATATACTATAATGCAGCAAAGTATTAATTATGTTATCAGCATCATGGACTAAGCTTTTACTTTGATGTTCCAGAATGTTAGGCCTAGTGCTGATGACCTTCCAGAAGATTTGGCTGCAATTGTGACTTCATGTTGGCAAGAAGATCCAAATGCTCGGCCAAATTTCACCCAAATCATACAGATGTTATTACACTCTCTCTCAAGCATTTCACCACCAGAGCCAGTGATGCCTCCTAAGAGAACAATCTCAGAGAACGCCGTCTTGCCACCAGAGTCACCTGGTACAAGTTCATTGATGGCAGCAAGAGACGATGTAGGGGAAACCCCAAAAGCCCCCTTGGAAGACAGGCCAAGAAGTTTCTTCTTCTGCTTTAACCAGTGTTACTGATCCCTCACAGGCAAAATTCTGTTTTCGAGGGTATCGAATATTATTTTTAGGCGGAGTTCAATAAGTTATTAGTCTCAGATATTAGAAAGAATACATGTTGGTAAGAAGGGAAAAAAGGAAAAAAAGAAAAGGAAAATGTAAAAAATCTAATCAGATTAGTTTAGTTGAGTAATGACAGAAAGCAGTCTGGTATCTGATGTTATCTTCTGTTAACTTTGCATACTGCTTTACATCAATTTTAGTATGCCCTGACTGAGATGGATCCAATACTTTTGGGGTAGGGGTTGCTGTGATGGAAAATATCAATGTAAATAAGGTGCATCCAAATGCCTTTGCTCCCTTTTCTTTCTCCTCTCTAAAACTAGCAAGAATGTTGGTGCAGCAGCAGGACTATGAAAATTGTGGCATTTGCTAAATCCAATTTTATATGTTCAATGCCATTTCTTTCAATCTGGATATCTAATGATTTGATCCCATTTTTCTTTTGTTGACATCAAATCTAGGGATCACCAAACAAAGACCATTTTGTTGACATTAAAATTCAAAAAAAAAAAAAAGGCAGAGGGTTTTTGCCTTTTAGGTGGGTTTCGGGGCCTCAGGCCCAAGATTTTCTATTACTCTCGTGGACATTACTTCTTGAATATTTGGGCTGAGTTGGGCCTCCCTCAAGGCTCGTTTCAAGTCAAGGCAGAAGAATAAAAATATATATTTGCCAAAACATAGAAGCGCCGTTGCCGGGGATCGAACCCGGGTCACCAGCGTGACAGGCGGGAATACTCACCACTATACTACAACGACTTGTTGATAATGAATTTTCAAAATATGTTAAAATAATGAGATTATATGAAGTGGGCCAAAGGCCCAATAGACGTCCATGCCCTAAGAGTCCAATACACTCTCTCTTTGTATAAAGAATAAAGGTATAAGCTCATGATTTCATTTCATGTAAAAAAAAAAAAAAACAAAGCGATGATTAATTGATGTGAATTTTCAATTCTATCATTAATTTTTATCATATGAATATACAAAACCAAAAATTAATCTTGTCAGGTTAAGTTAAGGAATTCAATATCCCTTGAGGAAAGTTTTGAATTCAAGTATTGTGAATGGAAAAAATATATGCCGAAAGACTTCTTCTCAATTTATATATATGAAGGAAAAAAAGAACAAATTACATCATATGGCTCTTGGCCAAACTAAACCCATGGAATTAGTTAAGAGAACTGAGAAAAGTCCTGGATGTAATATGGTTCAACTCAAGATTAATTGATGCTCCTGAATATCGAAGTTTATAAAAATCTATACCAAATCGAAAAAGAAAGCTTATTTTATTTTACTATTACATTCTTATATATTTTTTTATTTATAAAATTTGTGTAAAGGGCCCTAAAAAAGAATTGTGTTAAGGGAAGATTAAAATTGATGTAAGGGGAGTAGGGGACCGAGTGAATATCACTTAGCCGCGTAATTGAACAGTAAATTTCAACAAACTAATAATGTTTTTTAGTTATCTTAATTTTCCTTTTGGAATTTAAATGGAAATTGCAAGTTGGGGGAGGGGGAGGCACCAACGGTGGAAGTTGTAAACGTTCCGATGTACTAGTAATCTTTTACTTGGGAGGCAAGAAGGAATGTTTGGAATTTCGATTTAATTACCAAACATGCCATCAAAACTCCTTAATTCAGACAAGAAAACTTGCCTTCGTGTCCGAACCATATGGTTCGGAGCCTGGCTCAGTCAACTGCGGGGCCCCATTCCCCTTCTCCGAAGCTGAGATTTAGCTTCGGTTTGACGAGCTTATGCTCCCTAAGAAACACTTTCGCGCTCACTCTCTCTCCATTCTCACTTGCCTTAGCTTAGTGTAGAAAAGCTCGGGGGAAGAGAGAGCTTAACTTAAATAGCTTCCCTGACACAACTCTCTTCTATTCTTCCTCTCTTCTTCTTCATTCTTCTCTGGTTTTTTCTTCGAATTTAAAGAATCAAATTGGGAGTTAAATTAAATTAAGAATCAAATCGGGAGAAAATCTGCTTTCATCATGAGAACAAAGTAATCTGCTTCTTCTTTTCTTGTTCTTCTAACATGGGTTTTTTAGTTTGGGTTTTCTTTGTTTGTTTTTGGAGACTGGGGTTTTAGTTTGATCGGATTGGTTTCTGAATAAAGTTTGGGTTTTTGGAGATATTCATAAAAAGGATGTGATTCTGGATAAATTCATGTATAACATAAGATTCCCATTTAAGAGAAAGAGGATTTCTTTGTTTGTTTGTTTTTTTTTTTTTTTTTTTTTTAAGTTTCTGTTTTTGGAGAAGGTTAAGTTACCTACTAGTACTATGTTTGGGGAACTGAAAGTGAAATATATGGTCTTTTAGGTAATGGGGTTTATGAGATTCCTCAAAGCTTTCCAAAACTGGGTTTGAGTTTCATGGTTTCTTCAGTCCCCTGAATCTGATACACCATTTCTAGGTTTTCTCTTCTTTTCCCCTCAAGTTTCTATATATGGAAAACTGAAGAGTCAATGGTGCTGGAGTTTTCTTCATGATTTTTGCTCTGCATTATGCAGGATTTTATTGAATGATCATACTTTCTATAGCTCTGTTACTACTGCACAAAAACCCAAAGTTGAGGATTTTATTGGTTTCCCCTGAGTTTGATATAAGTAAAGAGCTAGAGTTTTCTTCATTTTTGAGCTGCATTATACAGGATTTTAATGGATGATCATCATTCCAGAGTTCAGTTAAAAAGAAACCTTTTCTACAAGCTACATTTACCTAGAAAGAACATAACTCATGGACTGTTTTTGGACTTTTATTGAACTTTTCCCAAATCTTTGCATTGTCTTGGACTACTCTGTCTGTTTTTATATTCTAGTTAGCATGCAAGCTGATTCAGTAGATATTCAATCATTTCTTTTCTGATTGGAAGTAAAAAAAGAATGGGTTTTTTCTTGCTTGAAAGTATGTGAGGTTCCTTATATTGATTCAATCAATCATTGTTGCAGGACTTGGCTTGTTGATTGTAGAGCACTTGCAAAGAAAATAAAAAATGCCTCCTCTTCCTCTTCTTCCACTCCAAACATAGACTATGGAGCATGTCGTGAATGTCCTAATTGTGGTTACAGAATTGATAATAGTGATGTAAGTTCAACTTAATTGTTTTGTCTCAACATATAAGATTATTTTTTCACTTGATTCTTACTGGTTCTACTTTAGCAGTTGCAGCATTATCTGTTTGAAATTTAACATGGGTACTTGTCATGTTTTTTATATGGTTTGGCTTGTGCATTTCTTAAACACATGTCACTGCATCAGGTTCTCTGTTTTTTTTTGTAGGTTTCTCCTCCGTGGCCTGGCTTTCCTGTTGGAGTCAAGTTTGATCCTTCTGATGCAGCAATTTTAGAACATTTAGCAGCTAAGTGTGGTGTTGGAAACTCAAAGGAACATGCATTTCTTGATGTTTTTATCCCGACACTAGAGGAAAACCATGGAATTTGCTACACTCATCCTGAGAATCTTCCTGGTTAGTGTGTTTCAGAATTCATTACTCTTATTTTGCATTGCTGTCATCTGTAAAATAAATTCAATTTTCCCAACGAGATGATTATATCAACAGTGAGGTCATTATGCTGAAAATAGAATGTTGATGTTTGGATATCCCCTGTTTTCCAAAGATTCTTTGGGGCATTTCTTGATTTAATTAAGTTCCTGAGATTGCTATCAATGGTTAATCTGGGTAATTTAGAGTTTAAAATAAAACCAAATCTGTTTTGCAGCTTGAATTTTTGTCTCGGCAAGACGGTCCATAATGTATGCACCCTTATGATGCTGCAGTAATTTAGTTCTGATCACTTCATCTCATGTTGTGCAGGTGCGCGTATGGATGGAAGTAGTATCTACTTCTTTGATCGAACAATGAATGCTTATGCTACTGGTCAGCGAAAACGCCGCAAAATACAACATAACTCTAACGAGGAGCATGTTCGCTGGCACAAGACAGGAAAGAGCAAAAGTATCATAGAGAATGGAGTTCATAAGGGATGGAAAAAGATCATGGTTCTCTATAAATGTTCAAAGAGGAATTCCAAACCGGAGAAGACAAATTGGGTGATGCATCAGTACCATCTAGGAGCTTATGAAGAAGAACAAGACGGGGACTATGTGGTATCTAAAATTACCTATCAACTGCAGAAACAAGCTGATAAGAACGATGGCAGTCCATTGATTGAGGAACCGGAAAATTTGACACTGCAGACGACTCCAAGGACCCCGAAAACCACTCCTCCTAATCCACCCCGGCCATGTAAATCAATGACTGATGATGATGAAAGTATGCATCAGGTAAGTAGTACCTTTTCTTTATGCATTCTCTTGAATATAATTTCATTTTCCTTGCTGAACTAGTGTTGGTGTTTAGCTTTGAATTGCCTTATAAATCATATATGGATTAAAAAGTGATGCATTATCTTCCCAAATATTTTGGCTGCTACAAAATGAACCTGTCATTCTCCACTAGGACAGAAAAAGTAGTCAGCAATTCGAGTCCTCTTGCAATATCATGTGAATTGAAAAGCAAAGAAGCATGAGAAACACTAAACAAATGCTTTAGAGTTGAGACATGATGCACTTAAACAAGAATTTTGTCAATTAAACACTATGTTTGGATATTTTTGCTGCATTTGATCCTCACTAAAGTTTACTTCCATGGATTAGGAAGCAGAAGATTCTGCAGAAGCATCTCTTGCCCTTCCACATGCTGTGGATGATTCAAATTGGTTGGCAGGAGAATCTCAGGCTGCTGAAAATCCTAGCTTAGATTGCTTGGATTATTCTTTGCTATGCAATGACATTATTCATATCTCTCCTCCACAAAAGAATGAATATAATGGATGTGTTGATATAAAAAATGAGGTGACATTTAATAATGATGCATCTTATGGAATTCCTGAGCTCGAGAACCTAGACTTCGATACACCACCTGATTTTCAAATAGCAGTAAGCTTCAGCTCTCACCCTCCATCAGTCCTAAACCAACTGTTGCATGATCTTCTAAAATTTTAAAATCCTCATTTCTGTGCTGCAGGATTTACAATTTGGCTCTCAGGATAGCATGCGTTCATGGATGGACCGGTTAGGATGAATAATTATTATGCTTATGAAGCAGAATCTCCCGGACAAAGTCCAAGTTTTGAGCTCTTTCATTCTCTCACTGAAGTTGCTTCCCTTGTCAAGCACTTTCCAGGGCTAGACATTGTTTTTTTTTCCTTCAGGGGAATAAAAGAGTTTGTGTTCGGTTCGTTCTTCAAGTCTATACTTGAGGCTCTTGAAGTTGTTTATCCCATCGCTGCCAGACTACCGGCTTTTGTTGTAGGTTAATTACCATCTGTCAAGTAAAATCGCCCGGTTGCTGAATAAGAGTTGGTTGAGTGCATGATAAAAGTTCAAAGTTCAAAGGCCATGTTATGAAGAAAGGTGTATTTGCTGCTTCCACCATGGAAACAACAGAGCCTTTTGCAATAACATTTGGCCTAAATGGCTATATCTATTTCTCTGGTGCTTTGTAGACATGAATTTGGTGTTGCATTGCATGGCAACTAAAAATTGTAACTATGATAATGGTCCTATCTCCCATCTACTGTCTTTCTAGCTTTTGCTGTGTAGTCTTTTTAACCATTGATGTTTATGTAACATAAATCCTCTGATTCTGTGTCAAATGTTGTTCTTGTCTTGTCTTGTCTTGTGTGAATTCACATTACAATGTTAACTGAATTTTTTTTATATTTACAAATTAACTTTATTCCAGTGGAATCTGTTCATCATGGTTTAGTTCTCCCAATAATAATTTTCTTAATTCATAATCTCAGTCTCAACTCTCACATAAAAAGCCTTGAAAAAAACACATAAAAGCGTAAAGGGCTTTAGTAGTAGTTAAACGACAACGTTTCATCCTAGTGAATAAGGCAAAAGAAACAGGCATTTGAAACGGGTCGGGTCAACTTGTCAAATTAGACATCAAGCAGAAAAACAGAGTGGGGAAAGCAAAGCCTCCAAAAACCCAAAACCCTGAAAACCCTTCTCATCAAAACTATATTCCATTTCGGCAAATCCAAACAAAAAAACTATGACTTGAATGAACTGATTTCAAAGGGTGGAAAAAAGATAGATTTTTATTTTGTAAGAGATTAAATGTTTGCTGCTAGAAATCTTCAAAAACATTGCTTGAGGACTCTGTCTTCTCTGCTCCACTCGAATCCCCAAAGGTACATTTTCTCTTTTTCCAATTGAATAAGGACAAATCAGACCAATTTTAACTCTGGGTATTTGTTTTTCTTCTTGTTTTGTTACTGCCCCATTGCTGAAACATTTAATCATTTACACCTTTGTTGTTCTGTTTCAGTTTCATTTACTTTTGGAATATAGCATTTTTTAAGTTTCTTTCCTTTCTATTTTGAACTTTAAAAATTTTCTGTTTTTAATGTTTTCTTGGGGAAATAGTGAGATTATTGGGGTTTGCACCTGAATTTAGCCAAAGTTTCCAAAAGAATGCTTAATTTTTTCATTGGTGGTAGAGGGGGTAGGGATTGCTGGTGATTGTTCTCTGTTTTTAGTTTATTTAGTTAATTTGTTTATTAATGTGCAGGAATGTTGGATCTTTCAAGGATGCTACTCCAACACTAGTGTCAACTAATTTGATACAATTAGATGCTTGTTTTGAGGATAATGTTGGATCACTTCCTTCGCTTGCTAATCCCTTCAATGGATGGTGTCGGATGATGTCGACCTCAAGAGGGAGGAGTATGCGAAGCAAGGTGGAAAGACGAATGCAGAAAGAGTCTGGTAAAACGGCTAGGGAAATCCGGAGAGCGAAGAAAATTAAGAAGAAGCTTATGACTGATGAGGAGAGGCTTATTTACAACCTTAAAAGAGTATGTTGTTGTGCCATTAAACGTGATAATGAGCTATTGCTTCTTTATTATTTTATTTGATTCATGCCTGTGTTTATCCAATTAATAGAATTTGTAGCATTAAACTCTCTTGCCATGTTAAACATCATTAGTAATTGTATTATTGTTACAGGATTGTTAGGATGAATTCTTCTATATTTGCAATTATCAGTGAAAAGTAACTTCCAAACTCTGCAGTTTGCTTGGGTTGTTTCTATTGATGACTTTATGAGAATAAATATTAACATATATATTCATATAACCTATGCAGGCGAAGAAGAAAGTTGCACTGCTGTTACAAAAGCTCAAGAAATATGAACTACCAGAGCTGCCACCTTCTGTGCATGATCCTGAGCTATTCACTCTTGAACAGCTTCAAGCATATAAAAAGATAGGATTCAGAAACAAAAATTATGTTCCTGTTGGTGTACGTGGGGTCTTTGGAGGGGTTGTCCAAAATATGCATCTCCACTGGAAATTTCATGAGACTGTGCAAGTCTGCTGTGATAATTTCCCCAAAGAAAAGATAAAGGAAATGGCAACCATGCTCGCAAGACTGAGTGGTGGGATTGTTATTAATATACATAATGTAAAAACGATTATCATGTTCCGGGGAAGAAATTATCGTCAACCAAAAAATCTGATTCCTATCAACACTCTTACAAAAAGAAAGGTAAGTACAATTATAGTGTTTGTGTTCCTTTTCGCACAATATTGCTTTTGCATTTGTTGCATCTATCTTGTATCTAAGCTTATGTTCTCCTTGTGAAAATGTTTAAAATTTTAGTAATTGGAAGGTTATGGCTATGTGCAGGCATTATTCAAGGCCAGATTTGAACAAGCTCTTGAAGCTCAGAAGCTAAACATAAAAAAGATAGAACAGGAACTGCGGCGAAAAGGTATCAACCCTGAGGATCCAGTTGCTATGGCCAGTATCCAGAGAGTTGCTTCAACATTCTTCAATGCAATTGATGAGAAGGAAGGCAGCCCGTATGTCTTTCGTGGTGATCAATCGTCTGTAGCAGAGCCTAGGAAAACTTCGGCAGAGGCAGAAGCTCCTGCTGAGAGTGACGAGGAGGAGCTAGACAAATTCATAGCTGAGATTGAGGATGCAGCTGATCGGGAATGGGCTGAAGGTGAAGAGCAAGAAAAGGAAGAAATTGGGAGAATTAGATACTTTAATAGACAAGAGTTTGGAGGAAGGACTGGGAGATTAGATGACTTTAGGAACAATTACTCTTACCATGAGGTTAGAGGGTCAAGGGGTTGGAAGGATATGCGTGGAAGCAAGAGGACTGCCGATAGTGAGGATGAATATGAAGATGATATTGTGCGTGGTGCTGAACTGGATTCCCCCTATGCTGGTGGTTTGAGTGAGAGTGAGGATGATGATGATTCTGAAGAAGCTTTTGAGTTCAAGAGATCAAGAGTAGAAAACAGAAAGCAAGATAAAATCGGAAGATGGAATAACTCTAATAACTCTTTAGGTTTCAGACAAAATGCAGGAGGTAAGGATATACACGGAAGCAAGAGAACTGCTGATAGTGAGGATGAATATGAAGATGATGATATTGTGGGCGGTGCTGAATTGGATTTCCACAATGCTGGTGGTTTGAGTGAGACTGGGAGTGATAATGATAATGATGATTCTGAAGAAGCTTTTGAGTTCAAGAGTTCTAGAGTAGAGAATAGAAAGCAAGATAAAGCTGGAAGGTGGAATAACACTGTAGGTTTCAGACGAAGTGCAGGAGGTAGTAATAAACAAAAGAAGGCAGAAGAAGATTCTGATGTGGAAGATTTGTTGAGTGACCTTGACAATGCAATGCGAGAATCTGATGCTGAGGAAGAATATGATTTCAGAGGTCATTCAATTGCTAGTGAAAACTTCAGGAGCAGCAGTGATGAAGAGGATGGATTTTATTCCACAAAGGGTAGTGAGAAAAATAAGTCGCATTGTTATGAGAGTGACGATTCTTATGACATTCCCAAAGATGGCTTGAGCAGAAATACGACCAAGAAAGCAGAGGATGTATTTAGTGACTAAATTTGCAACATGAGAACACCAAGAGATTCTTGAGCATGATGATCTGAAAAGTGATACAGATTGCAGAGCATTGGATAAGAAGATTGTTACCGCTAAGACAGGCAAGAAAATGAGGCTAGATCATAGAAAGGAAATATGCCAAAGTTAGTGAATGATACTTGGGGACATTGATATGCTGTGAACTCGTCCTTCCCTTTTGATTGAAGGACATAAAAGCGACTTGTGGTAACCCATTTATTCTGATTCAAAACAGAATCTGAATCATATATGAAAGTCATGATTGGCAATGTTATATTTATGTTGTGATTAGATTTGCATCCTTCTTATTCCTTGGAAATAAAACACTTTGTAGAAGAACCCTTGCTGTCAAACACTCGAAATTCAAAGAAATGCGCAATGGAGTAACTAAAATCACCGATTCTCCTATTAAACTTGTTTGTTAATTCTTTATGATGTTCGATTTGCTAGTAACTTATGTTGGTCTCAGATTTTTCATGTTAAGAATGTCAAACATTCAACATCTTGAGACAGTTGGCCAGAGAATAATGATTAAAAAATGAAACATGTTGAGACAAATTTCTGTTGCCATGTCCTTTTCTTTCTAGATTCTCGAATGATCCAGAACATTAAAATGGGCATCAGCATGAGAATCCCATCTGTGTTATCCGACACATGTGCATAACAGGGAGGAATGCCCTCATCATGCCAACTGCCAAGTGCAAATCTATTGCTTTCCCTTTTCCCTTTTGGTTTTCCCATTGTCCCAAATTCCCTGGCTCTGAGGTCACTCTTTTTCTTTTTCCATTCCCCCCTTACTAGAATGAAGTAGACACTTCTATTATATTTAGAGAATCATTTCTTGATATATTTACAAGTTTGTTCCAACCGGGTCGGTCCAGTATGAGTAAAGCTCTCACAACAATATTTTTTTCCATCCACAACACTCGAACTCAATATCTTACTCAATAATAACAAATGACGAATCACTTAAACCAACTACTTGTTTATTAGAAAATCATTTCATATGTAACATAACCATGATAGAAAATGAAGAAGGGTCTAATTATGTTTTTACTAAAAATATTCCTAAAATATTCCAAATCCTAATTGCAAATGTAAAAAAAAAAAAAGAAAAAAGAAAAAAAAAGAAATATAGTGCAAAATGTAGGGAAAGAAAATAATGGTTGGTTTATAGTTGCAGTTGCTAAAGTGAAGAGGATGACACAATCACAACCATAAGTACCCACTTGTCCACTAATGCATGCATCAATCATTATCATACAAATCCTGCATTAATACTGTCATTATCACCATTTAAAGAAAGCTCTCATCTTCACTTTCATTCAAAAAAAAAAATCTTCAAAACCCAAATTTTATTTTTATTTAAAGCCAACGAATTCTGATCTTTTTGGACTTGTTCTTGCCACACCACCATCACCAAGTCAAAGGTGGACGGCCCTCCAGGCTCCATATATCTCAACACGTTGCATGAATTAGCAATTGATATTTTTCTGCTGAAAACAATAATCCAATTTTAATATGTTACTCTTTATTAATGTTAAATAAACGTTGACATTTTCTTGATTCAACCCCATTCTTCTTTTTCCCAGAATTTTAAGCCTTTTTTAATAACTTATAATCATACTGCATACTCATTTATCAACTTGACCAGTTCAATAAGATTATTGTGTCCAAACATTTGATTCAATGATTAATACATGAGTGTGTTTTCAAATTAAGATTCGAATTCTATTACTATTTTCCAATTTCATATTAAAATATAAAATTGGAAAATAAAGGTATTAGAGTTATAAATAAATGAAAATGACTAATGTTAAAGCATGGCGTCTGCATTGAAGCAACCAATGCAGGAGAAGCAATCTGCGGATTGGTGAAACAGTTTTTTGACCTTAATCTTCCATTAGTGGATTGAAATGTTCATTATTATTATTAAGAGCTGAAAAGTCCAAGGGAATTTGCAATAGTTTTTTAGCACATTGGCTAACTGTTTCACCTTTTGAATAATAAATTTTTATTTTTTAATTGGAAGTGCTGGAAACTGTTTCTCTGTAGGTTAGGAAAATGGAGGAAAAACCAAAAAACAAAACCTGTGAGTTCAACTACCATAAAAGTGTAACACAAATTGCAAAGTCGTTTACAAAAAGAATTGACCAAACTGAACTTCTGGGAAACAGTATTTGAGGAAACTAGCAACTATTGGGATATGACATAACTTTCGACAATGAACATTGTCAAACCACAAAAACAAATCCAAGTGTGTCGAGAAATGCTGCACTTTTAGTGGGGAAATCATAAGTTTTTGTTTTTGTGCTCTTTTTTTTCCTGTGTTTTATACAAAACAGTTGAAACCCAAAGTGCAGTTTCTCAGAAGCAACCTTGGTCAGTAATTTCTCATCATTCTTGGCTCTGAAAACATTCTCAAACCAAAATGATTGAAAGGAGCCTTGACCTTACAATTAATAGTCCATTTCATCCATAGAAAAAGAAAGAAAGAAAAAAAAGTAAATTCACTTTTCAATGGCTAAGGAATAATCCACAAAAGGAATAAAAGCTAGACCTAGTCTATCAGTATTATTTATGATCAATGGAAGAACCATGAGCAGTCAAATGATACAAATCAACAAGTTATTGTCAGTATCACTATGTTAAGAGGAATATATTAATCCAAGAAGAACAAAATTCCCATCAAGGAAAAATCTGGGATATGCCATTTTACTCATTTATGCAATTCGGGGAATATGTCATACCGACAAGAGGTGGTATGTAAGATTTTGCAAACCAATAATCTACTTCTTCCCTCATAACAAATTCTCGGATTAGGAAATCAGGTATGCCTCCATTATCAACTTCAGAAAGATGATGATATATAGAGTTTCCCCTCACAGTCATAGATTCCATCAATGTTCTACCCAGCTTCACTATAATTCCTAAAGTTTGTCAGATAAAAGGTGTACTTCTATCACTGCTACACCATAGCCATCAAATGCACAATGCAGCCCTTGCCGGTGCAGGCACAACTTGTAACTGAAGACTTTACAGCACACCATTTTCTGGACTCAGCCACTTTCTCTTTTGCAGTTACCGGGCAAAAGATATTTGTATTTCTCAGCATTGTTCAACAAATATGCAGGAAGATGGACAGCTGAATAAGAGTGAGGGATAGGTCCCATCTTCCCGATGATCTGCTTGAACGTGTATTCCTCAGGAAGCATATCAAATAAGTCAGCACCTTTGCATATTACATCCTGAATCCTCTTGGGGTTCAAGTAGTGAGAGAACCTCACTCGATCAGTATGGCTGTAAGCTTTCATCTTGAAGATAAACTCCTCAATATGCCGAAAGCAAAAGCTACAATGCCACCCTGAATCTGACAAGATGACATCAGCTTGACGAAAATGAGCATATCTAGTCTTCCCTGTCTTATACCTGTGGAGGGAGGCTCTCCAGCTCTTGTTGTCTACATGGAACTCAAATGAGTACAAATAGTTTCTCAATTGAAGATGAATTACAGGTGGTATATCATCACACCATCTCAAAAGATTAATCGTATGCGCACTGGGGATCTCATCTACATCAGACATTATCAACAAATCATCATCTTCTATTCCAGCTATTCTGAGAAGCTGGTCTAATGCAACTCTTTGGTATGCCTCCTCAATAAAAGGATTTTCACCCTTCCTGAATCTCCCACCAATCATCCCATACGTCAAACGAGGCTCGATAAATTTAAATTGTTCTCTGTTGCTAGCAAATATCAATGGCTTTGGTAGGCTAGTAAATGTCGAGTTGGACTCAAGCAGCACGAATTGTGTCACGTACGGATACAATTCATTCCAACGAAGGGTGAGAATATCTACCTCATTGCTGAACAGCACTGCATCAAAGACTCGCCTTGGGGATTCACGA
The DNA here is from genome assembly GCA_001974805.1 of Corchorus capsularis. Classification (NCBI taxonomy): domain Eukaryota; kingdom Viridiplantae; phylum Streptophyta; class Magnoliopsida; order Malvales; family Malvaceae; genus Corchorus; species Corchorus capsularis. The sequence goes on along the minus strand of AWWV01013987.1, from coordinate 114,803 downwards.
ATTTTCCATCCATGAAGACTGCAGAGATTCTCCATTGTCACATTCTCATGATAATAATGAGGAATTTCATGGAAAGGCTTTGGAGGAGATTCCCATATCGGTCTTAGGAAATAGGTGATTTTCTGGCCATGCAAATATATGCCAAAGATGAATACCGGGACAAACAAAAACAGGATAATCAAAGCCTTGATATCGAATCCTCGCAACATACACCGCAATCTAGACAGGCTCATTGCTGCACGGGAATCCTGCAGCACAAAAATGAAATGAAAACCCTTTAAGATATCACAGATTAAGCAGAAGCTAAAACATAAAGAAATCCATTTCATTTAAGATGATAACCAGATCCAATTATGCCTACTTCACAACATTATCTCTATAAAAAATTCGATTCAAATGTTAAAAGCTCCACAAACCAAGTTCAAGTTCAGAATTCTAAAAGAAACCCCTGGCAGAGACATCAATGCAGAAAAGCATTCAAAATTTCTCACTCTCAATTTCTATGTCTAAACCCAGTAATTATCTTATTCCTTCAAAATTCACCTCCAATCAATCACTTCAGAAGAACCAAAATGAAGTAACAAAAAGAACACTAAAAAAGGGTAAGGAACAAAAACAATACAAAAAATAACAGAGCCTAAATTTTCGATATTTGTAGCCCATGTAACTTCCTTCCCGCTTTACCATTAATCTCAAACAATCACCAAACTAGAATATCCAACTATCCAGAAAATCACAACCAAATTAAAAACCAATTTTCCCTTAAAAAAAAGTTACAACTAAATTAAAACAGCAAGAAAATGAAGTTTAAGAAAGAGATAAACAATACTCTCAATCTTAAAACAAACTCAAGGGAAAACAGAAACACCCATTAATCCAAACCCCAAAATGAACTAAAAAATTAACCAAAAAAAAACAAACTTTAGAAGTGAAAGCAGAAAAATTACCTGTCCACAAACTTCTTCACAAATATCATCAGTCTTCTTGGAATTATTATAGTACCCATCAGACGACATGATTGAGCAACCCAACAAAGACTAAAAAACCAACACTTTATATAATTTTTTTTAAAATGCTGATTTTAAAGCCTCCATTTTTTTTTCCAGAATTCAGATCAAAGTCCTCTCTAGTAAAATGAACAGAATAAAAGGCAACTTTTTGTAGGAGAGAAAATCTAGCAAAAGAGAAAATCCTGTAAAGTTTTTGAACAATGATCTTCGAAAAAATAATGGAGGAACACAAAAGAGAAAAAAAAAATTTCCTCTTCTGCTTCTTCTTCTGTAACGTCAATTATAGCCGTTTGGTGGTTTTTCGCTCTTTCACCAGATTCCTCTATTCCAAAAATAAAGAAGAATTTATAACCCCACAAAAATTCCACCACCAAAAAAACACCCCCACCCAATAAAACAAAAAAATAAAATAAAAATATAATATAATATAATTTTCTCAGTAACTTCCCATGTTTAGTTGAGTTTTTCTCCTCTACTCTTGTTTTAATGTTGTCTAAATCTTGATATCAAGTATTTCACCGTTGGATTAATGGGAAATGTTCTATATCTTTGATCAACGGTGTAGAATTATTGTTTCCAAGTAGAATATAAAAATAATTAAATTGCTTAGTGCCTCAACTATGTTTTATATTGTCCCCACATAAATCCTGCATTTGAATTTTGATAGACTATATAAACAAATATTATTAGTAAGGCCCAAATTTAGAGAATACATTTTTATGATGATCATATTCATAATAATTAAATACTTATTTCTATGTATCAAAAATATTCATAATTTTAAATAATTGTGCAAAAAAAAATTTAAAATACTTATTTAACAAAGAAAAATTAATGAATTGTCTTTGAATCTTAATGTTGATATAGTTGATTAAGGTTAGCATTATGCAGATAAGCTGTAAGATAAGTTGTAATATTGTTAAACAATGTCTTAGATTCCAGTCTTATCGATGGAGAAGATGAGTATTGAGGAAATTTCTCACATTTGGATTAGATCATGCGACTTGACTTTGTACTAGTTCAGACACAGTATGACTCACATACATGTGGATTTTTAACTAAGACAAAATATTTTGTAATATCATCAATTGTAGTCTCTTATTAGGAAAACATTTTTTGTCGAGAAACTTTATGGATATATATATATATATATATATATATATTCAATATTTTGTAAATCACAACCTTCATATGAATTGAACAATCGATTATATTTTAATTATTCATTTTAAGTAATTACTAAATACTTGAATAAAGATATTTTTTACGAGAATGAAAGATAATTTTTGTTTTATCATATGATATTTTTGTATTTAAATTTTTAAAATAAAAAAAATAGTAGTACTATAATAAGTGTCTTTTCTTTTTTTTGATATCTCACTATAATTTTCGTCAAAAAAAATATCTCACTATAATAAGTGTCATATAGTTAGGAATTGGGGAAAAAGAATAGTACTAGACTACTAGTATATATGGTATCTAAGAAAGAAAAGGTGTAATTTGGAAAAAGGCAAAAAGTATAGACCCTAAAATTTGATTTAAACAATAGTATCTATTTCGAGGTGTCCGTAGGCCGTAGAGGATTATTTCGTGAAAGACAAGTGCTTATCTGTCAACATAGGCAGTTGCTAAGCAAGTACTTTGAGTTAACTCGTCCGCGTTAAACGGGTTAAATGGAAAATCTTTGTTATCGAGTTTTTTTTTTTTTTTTTTGCTTCTCTCTCACAAAAATGTCCTTGAGGGAGAGTGTTTGTTTGTTAAGGAATAAAGTAAGGTGTTTTGGTAATTTCGTTTGTTTGACCTGGTCTTTGTATTATGCATGTTGTGATTTTCTTTTTTCTTTCCTTTTGTTTTTTTTTTTCATTTGTGTAATTAATAAAACAATTAATCACTTTCTTTTTCCTTAATATGGGGAAATGAAAAAAAAATCACTTTTGTTAAAGGCAAAAATGTGTAGATCTTTTTGAGTTATAGTAGTATTTCACTATTTTGTGCAAAAAAAAACTAGTATTTTTGTTGCTTTATTTGAGAGGAGATTTTTTTTATACCAAAAAACAACAATAAATGATGGATTAAAAGATTTGATGCAAAAAAAAAAGATGGATTAAAAGATTAGTAAGGTAAGTAAAGGGTTTTTCGGTAAGCCAAACATGGCCTTTTTGTTGGGGATTGGTTTGAAATTGGTAAGAAAATGTAATCTATTTTTCCACCAAAAAAAAAAGAAGAATGTAATCTATTTAGTATTTCTGGCCAAAAATCTATTTAGTATTTACTATACCTTTTTGTTTTTGGATTAAATCAAGGCAAAGAAAAGGGAGAAATTTTACATTTTTATGCAACTTTTTGAAAGAATGAGTGATTTGAGGACTTACAAAATATGGAGTGATTATATTAGCTATATATCTTTTTATTTTATTTTTTTTGACGAAATATTAGCTATCTATCATATTATATTTCATTATTATAAAAAAAATTCCAAGCTTTTTTTGGCAGAAAAATAATTTCCAAGTTTTATATGGGTGTTTTAATCGAAATTTATCAAGTTAAACACCCGAACATTTAATAAGACTAAATTAATAGAAAAAGCTAAATAATCAATCAAACAATTAAATTTGGCCAAAAAAAAATCAAACAATTAAATCATCTTATAGAAAATAATAGTAATAAAGTTAAATCCATTAATTACTATTAATGGTTGAGCTCAATAGAGTTGAAATTATTGTAGACCATCCTCATAATTTACTTATTAAAGTGAACATCTAAATATGGGTATAATAAAATTTTCCAAGCTGTTAAAATCATTAGGTTTCCTCTAATAACGTCTCTTTCATTAATATGTTATAAATGCTTTGGTGCTGGCAAAGAGATACTCCACAGCTTCATATTATACCAATTTGAGGTCATGCATTAATTTATCTTCCTTTAATTGACAATAATAATTAGTGGCAACACTTCTTTGTAAAATACAAACTAGGTTAGAACCCGTGCGTTGCACTGGGATTTGTTCAAATTTAAAAGTAAATATTTAAAATTATAATTTATTTATGAAATTAGCTGATGATGAATGGATTAATTATTTCTTGTTTTGATATAGCTTCTTGTTTTGATGCCAAAAAAAAGAATGGTGATATAGCAAATATATTCATTAATTAATTATTTCTTCATATTTGTTAAGTTAAGTTTGTAGTACAAAAGTACAAAATTTTATATTGATGAATTTGGAGTTCTGTATTTCCTGAACTCCTATTTTCTGGTGAAGGTTATGGCTCAATCTTAATGTAATTTATAAAAGCTTAAGGCAACTAGTGAAGCAATCATGCAAGGTAGAGAAATTAACAATAAAATTACAATAATTCCTAGTACATATTTAATTACTTGATTAATATTGGGAGACAAGCCTAGTGTGGAAAAGAGAGGTAGCTTAGCCTATTGTATTATGCCAAGTGTATATTGTTTCATGCATTAAACTCAAATTGTAGCTTAGCCCATCAACCATGTGTCTTTTAGTAACACTCTTCCAAATCCCAATTGGGTTATATAAAATAAATAAAACATGAAAAGTATCTTTGAAAGCTAAGTTCATAGTATTAATTTGCTATAGTGTCCTCACATTGACTTGTTTAATTAAATTATTATATTTATGATTCATGATGTAAGTCTCCCCTCTCTTTTTCCTTATAATTAGTTTGTAGTAATTGGTTTTGGCCTTTTGGATCTTTGGGAGTTATTATATGCACTTTTTTTTGAGGTTTTGCACTTAAATGAATAATATAGTAAATTTTAGTAACTATTAGTAGTACTTAATTCAAAAAATAAAATAAAATTAAATCTCCAAATCCTAACTATATTTAGAAAAAAAAGAAAGCGGAGAAAGGATAAGCTCTCCTTTTTTTTTTTGAGTGATTACATGTGAAATCTCATTACAATCAGAATAAATCTCTATATGCTCATCTACCTACCTAATACACAAATAAATTAAATTACAAACTAAACTCACATTCCGTGAGACTTGAACCTAAGACCTCACAGTCCAGGCATGGCACACCTACCGGTTGAGCTAAGCAACTCGTGTAGGCTCCTAAACATATTATAAAATATTTTTAACAAAAAATTAGCAAAAATAATAGTGTAAACCCAATAATCCTTTGGCAAAAAAAAAACCCCAATAATCCACATAATTTGACAGATACACTATTTATGTTAAGAAGATAGGAATTCCAATATAATAATTGATGAGAATGACAAGTTCGTTTTAGCTTAAATGGAAAAGCGAACAATGAATTATCTAATCAATCTAAAGTTTAATTTAAATGATTCTCTCATTTTTCTTAGAAATTGGACTTCCTATTTTATATATAAAAGTCTAATAATATTCAATTGACTCATTCTTCTCTCTTCTCCGAGAGTATAACTCTTCAATAATTAGAAAAAAGAATGACTTTTTTTTTATTATTTTCCTATTGTTCTACTAGTGGAGATAAAGAAAGAATTTCAAAGAAATAACTTGATGAAGGCCAAAATAGGATGAGACAGAAGATCGTTTTATGAAAAAGGAATCAATTTTAATGTTGGCAGCCACAAAGGAATGTGTCTAATAATAACAATGGCAGTGGCATATGCATGGTGGTGATGTTTCGAGGTAGCTTCCTGGAAAATTCAATCTAGCTAAATTTTTTTTTTTTTGGGTTAAAACTAGCTAAAATATTTTGTTGGTTTTTAAGGGTTTGAAAAAATAATAATATAATAACAAAGCATATTCTATTGGAATGAATGGTATTTTGCCTCAAATAATGGCAAATCTTATTTTTGGAAGGATTTTGGTTGAAAGGGATGGTTCCACACAATCCCCACAAATCAATTTCCGAATTTCCTTCCCCCTTTCCTTCTTCGGAATCGTCAAAATTTTTTGTACTTAAATTCCTTTGGCTAAAAAAAAAAAAAAAAAGAAAACCTTTGGTTAGTTTTTTTCTTTTCCCACCTGGTATTCAACATGGATGGCTACATATGTCGTATGCAAGTTTCGAACATCAATTAAACCTGTTTAAGCTGAAGTTCCTTTGGCTAGTTTGAACTTTCAACTCTTCTTCTAAATTATTAATGATAAAAATAAGAAAAATTAAGTAAGTTTCAATTCCTTTTAAGTAATTTGAATAAAACAAAAATGAAACATCCAACATGTTTCTTGATTTTATATCTCAAATTGGCATCCAAATAACTCAATGACATTGAAAATATCTTGATTCTCTATCTACCTCAAGTTTCGGGCATCTCCATTCAAATGTGACTAAAAACTATGTGATTTAATTAATTTCTAACTTTTGAGTCATCAAATTGCTAGAATTAGTTTGTTGATCAGATTTGTTCAAAATTCCGACCAAAGTACTGTTGAGATCTTCACCATGGACTTTGTCTACTTTTTCTAGCAGTCACCCACCAGATTGGAAGAGTTCTGTTGTCGTAATTTGGACCTTTTTTTTAGGTTATCCCACTTTCATGGCTATTTCAATTGGGACCCTTTTTTGGTCAAAAAAAAAAAAAATTGGGACCCTTTTAATTTCTTTGGATTTGTATGGAAGTTACCTTATCTTAAACAAGTTTCCTCAAATCCAAAAAGGATATGAAAAAAAATACCTAGTAAGCTTCTTCTTTCTTTTTTTTTTTTTTTTTGGTGAACAAATAAAAGGTAGAATACTTCTTACTATAGCAGAGGAAACAGTTTTTATTATTATGCAATTATTATATAGTAATAATTACATTAATAATCTCATATTCTTTCCTTTTTAAAGGGACATTCCATAATTCAAAGTCAGAGTCAAGAATAAGAGAAGTATACGCGTTAAGTACTCAAAATAGTAACTACTAGCTAGCTACGTACTTTGATTAAGGCAGATTGAGAGCATCTTTTTCCCCCCTTTTAATTATCTGTTTTTATTACAATTAAAAGCTTATTGCATCACATTTTTGACTTGAAGAAGCACAAGCCTTTTGAGACAGTGACCAAATTATACCTGTTTTTTTCCTCGTCTTTCCATAGTTTCTGTTCTTTTGGATTGATTAGTAGAAAGTTAAACATCTTTTTGGAGCATAGCTTTTGAGGTTTTGTGTGGAATTAATGGTTTTGACATTAATCCAAATTAAATAAAACCTAAACATTTCCCTATTTCTTACTCTACGTTTTGGTCTCTTGCATTTGCTGTCACTAATTTTGGTAGGATAAGGAAGAATTGGGTGGAAGACACGTCCCTTTTTGTTCACAGTAGTTTTGAAAATGAAACGACACTTTTTTTTTCTTTAAAGTAAAAAGTTCAATAAGACACATCACAAGTGCTTGATTATTAAGTTGATAATAATGTCAAATCTTAAGTTAAAATATAAGATCGATTTAACTTGTATATAGGGTTATAATTAATCTCCATCCCTTCTCTTAAACTTTTATGTATAAAAATAGGAAACTTTTTTGATGTTCTTATTTATGTAAACGAGTTTAAATTTTTCTTGGTAATTAACAATCTATATGGAGTATAATTTATTTTGAACTTAACTTTTGAATATGAATCAAACTTCCAACTTTCTTCATCCGCAAATTAAAAAAAAAAGATGCAATATTTAATCTCCTTCAAACCCTAATTGATTTGTCATGAATCTCATGGAAAATTTATATTGTGTATACTTTATCTTTATATCATCATCAAACCGTAATTTATGAATTCTTTTTGTTATATATGGAGCATGCTGCTGCAGCCTCTTTTGGGTAGCAAATAAAAAAGGGTTCCCTTAATTAAATGTCTTTCTTTCTTTTCCCCCCATAACTTTGGTGCTCCATCATCTGTCTGCGACTTTTTGTCTTTCTCAGAAAAATCAACTTGCTGGTCTTAGTATTTATAGCAGCTTGTTTCATTAAGAAAATTAACTCATGATCATTATTAAATGGGCACTACCACTTCCAAAGTTTCTAGGATGGTGATGGGTCTAATGGCCACCCTTTCTATTACTTAAACCATATATTTTCACTTCTTCATGATATTGATCTGCCCCTGATTATCTATATATCTAACACGCACGCCTAATAATCACTTATATATATTCCCTTTGTCTCTTTTTAGATGTCCTTTTTAACCATATTACAAACACACACACAAAAAAAAAGTTTTTAATTTTGCTAACAAATTTAAACATTCTTTATATTTCTGGCATTCTTTTCCTTCATACTTTAAATATAGTGGTTAAGATAGTGGTTAATTAGGTGAATTAAATAGGGTTATATAAGTAAAACTGACCATAATTAGTTGAGGGTGATGACAATGATTCATATTCAAATAATGCTGAAATTACGAAAAGTATTTAAACTCAAGTGTCGTATAGCCTTGTTGATAGAGATTGGGGTTTGATAATTTCAATATAAGTAAAATTGGAGAACTCTTCTTTTGATAGTTGAAAGAACTTGTAAAAGATACTCTCTTAAAACTAAAGACAACCTCAGATTTGCTTGGACTTTTCATGGATATAAATCGCAGGGAAATGATATTATTATCTTCTAATTTGGCGTTCTTCTTTTTTTTGGATGATTAATATGTTTTATATGTTATGTTCAATGAGAGTTGATAATCGAAGGGGACCGAACCGGCACCGCTCGACCCAAAACCTTAGGATTTGGACAGAGAATTATACTTTTCGAAAGTTAATTCATCGTATACACTTATTCATCTTAAGTGTTAACGTAGTGATGTTTGATTGATTATCTTTTACAAACTTTGAAATTTCCAGATATTGATTGAATGAACCAAAAAATAACAAAAAGAAAGTAAGGAAAAATCTCATAATCATTCCAATATTCCATCATCAATCCCATTCGCAATTTGCATAGTAACATTCAAGAGGTTCTACTTTTGAACATTCTCTTGATGGTGGCCGGCCGCCGAAAGAGAACAGTTTTGGGCTTGGAATTATTGGCCCAAAATGTAAGCAAATGGTTCATAAATGGGCTTGAGATCTTCTAACATCGTAGGTACTAGCTACTTTTTTTCTTTTTTGGGTTCCAGTTTTTAAGGAAAAGTAGAGAAAAGCCCAAATCAATTTGACGATTGGTGTTAGCTACAAGAAAACCTAGAGCCCCAAAACATCAAATATAATATAACTAGTAATAAAATGACAAAATCTTTTTGTTGTTTATTTAAAAGGTCAACTAGCTATCAGTAGAGCTGTCCATGGGTCGGGTCGCCCGTCTAAACCCGCCCGATATTTGGGAGGGTTTGAACATAAATGTGAAGCCCGTTGGATGGGATTGGGAAAAATTTTTAAGCGCGTTTAAAAAACGGGTTGGATTTGGTTTTGAGTGTTAAGGCCCGAACCCGGCCCGGCCCGTTTAAATAATAGTAATATAAATTTTATATTACATTAGATTAATTAAATGAAATTATTAGACATGTTAATGTATTATTTATTAAAAATTACTATTAATGTTAATTAATTAAGTTTTGGTTATTAAAATATATATTAATTTATAAATATATAAATATATAAAAGAATAAAAAAATTAATTAATATATTATTTATTTGGTATACGGGCGGGCTTGGTCAAAGTCTCTAGTTATTTGGACGGACTTGGATAAGATGGGAGGCCCGTTTAGTCGGGCCGGGCCGGGTTTGGGCAAGCAATATGGTCATTTATATTAAGCATGGATCTGGCCCGAACCCGCCAGTGCTTCTAAGAAGTTAGTTTTTGTAGCTGGCTCACTCTATGTTATGTTAAGATACATGCTTAGTTGTTTGCTTTTGAAATAGCATTAGAGATGGGCGTTACAAGATGTGTTGTTGAAAGTAATTCGTTAATGGTCGTCAATAAGATTAATAGCTCGAAACCAAGCTGGTGGGAGGGCAGTGAAATTAGTTGGCTTTGTTGTTTGATAAGTATTCTTTTGCTCATATAAATAGGGAGGCCAATATTTTGGCACATAGATTAGCCGATTTACTAGTTGATTATGTGTGATGCAGGTTTTTACCATCCGGCGTTTGTAATTCCGATTCTTCTTTTCAATGAATTAATATTTCTACTTAAAAAAAAACTTTAGACCACATAAAATCTCAATTAAGTTGAGAAGCAATGGGAACACAAAAAAATGCTTATACCCCTCAAACTTTTCAAATAGTTTTTTGTTTTGTAAACTTCTTTCTAAGAGTTAAATTTACTTAACAATATATTGAATTAATAAAATTTGATCTAGAAATTATGAAAGTTTTTTCCAAATGAAATTCGATGGGACTCAACTACAAATTAATCAGTTAATATGATTATATAATACCGACATTTATACCAAAACTCTTATAATAGGCCTCAACGGAAAATAACATTTTCTAGCATTCCTCTTGGGCTTCGGGCCCACATTGTCAAGGGCGGAAATGAGATAGTATTCAATAAGGCCTTCATTGGCCCAAATTATCTGGAATACGTTTGCGTTTTGTGTACTACTAGTACTAATTTTTTCCCTCAATAATAATCTTTTTTATTTTGATTTTTTTTGAGGGAACTTTTTATTTTGATTTTTGATAAAATCAGCAAGCAAAGCATTAGCAAACTCGCAAAGTTGAAAAAAGGCAAAAAAACGATCAAAATCCACGTAAAACGCAGATCCAAATTGAATTGAGATCCCCTCCTTTCTGTCCTTTTCCTTCTCCTTTCACTTCACTCGATCCTCTCCAGGTTTCCCCCTTTTTCTTCCTAATAGTTCCATCATTTTTAATCCCTAATTACTAACTCCAATTAGGTCAATCGATCTTTATATCGTCTTAATTACCTATTTCCTTCTTCTTGTTTTCTTCAGGATTCTCTCTTCTCCCTTGTTGAGCTTCGCCAGATGGATTTGGCTTCTCGTTATAAGGTCATTTCATCTGTTTGATTATCATTCGTATTGTTTTTTTTTTCTTCCTTATCATTGATTGGAACAAATGTTACTGTAGTAAAGCTTTTGATTTTGGAAGTTAGCTCAAAATTTGAAGCTTTACTAAATTTGATTAACTGATTATCAAGTTTGATATGCATGTATGTTCTATCAGTCCTATAGTTCTTCTTCGTGCTTGAATTTGATTTCTTAGTAAAAGTGTGGTTTGGAGTCTGGCATTTCCGGTAAAAAGATTGAGTAAAATCACTGTTTTTTTTTTTTACTGTTTTCTGCTTAAAATGGATGCTTTTCTGCTTTGGTAATGAGTTATGAGTTAAAGTGATTGGTGAATTTATTGTATGGTAGTTTTTTAATATTGATGTTTTATGATTATGCATATTGAAGTGCAAGTTCTTTTGCAGGGTGTTGTTGGATTTGTTTTTGGCAATGAGAATTCTGGTTCCAGTGAAGATAGGTAATTTGAATGAAAATTAATTGTAATTGCTGTTAATATTGCTATATTTTGATGTTGATGATACAACTGATATACTATCTGTCCTTCCTTGATAGTTATGTTGAACGCTTGCTCGACCGTATAAGTAATGGTAAATTGGCGGAGGACAGGAGGTCTGCTATTGTGGAGCTTCAGTCTGTTGTGGCTGAAAGCCGTGGTGCCCAGCTAGCTTTTGGAGCAGTGGGTGTGTATTTCTACCTTGCTGATAAAAGCTAGTATTGACGTTAAATGCCCGTCTTTCTTCTTGTTTAACAAATGCTTGTACTTGCATTTTTGCAGGCTTTCCTGTAATCATGGGTGTCTTAAAGGAAGAACGTGATGATGTTGAAATGGTTTTGGATCTCTCTTGCTTCTGTTCTATCTTCTATTTCTTCCCTTTATATCATGTACTGTTTCTTGGTAATGTCTAATGTGTATATGGTATTTCAGAGAAAATATAAATACTTTGGACTTAAATACTTTGCACTTAAATATATTCTTTGCACTTAAATACTTTGGTGTTGGGGAGGGAAATTGCATTAAATATATTTTAGAAAAACTTTGGGAGGAAAGGTTTAGATTGAATATTTAAATTTGAGAATTATATTTGTAATTTGCAAACTAAACAAATAAATTCTGTATTAGAATGAGGCATTAAAGGGCTAGTGGTTGAATGTTAGAGTTGGATGATCTCAATGGTTAGATCTGTCTTTATGGTTCTACTTCTATGACTATGTTCCCTTCTATTTGCACAAGCCATTTTCCTGCTCAGCTCCTTATCTTCCTGTTGGTTACCTCCCAACTTATGACCTAAGAATGGAATCATTCTTAAGAATTTAGTCTAACTCTTGTTATTTTCACTTTTTGTCTCCAAGTAACTCTGTTTCCTGAAAATGGATAAAATATGAATAGCATTCCTTTCCTGCATGCAGGTTCGTGGTGCCCTTGAAACTCTCGTTGGTGCTTTGACACCTATTGATCATGCAAAAGGGCCTGCAAATGAGGTTCAGCCAGCTTTAATGAATACTGATTTGCTTTCTCGAGAATCAGAGAGCATTTCTCTTCTTCTAAGTTTGCTGGTGAGCATTCTTTACATGGATAGAAAACTTATTTATATAGTGTGTTATTGTGGACTTTCTTGTAACAGCATCATTGTCTTTTGTGTTGGTCATTTTGTAGTCGGAGGAGGATTTCTATGTGCGATATTACACTCTTCAAATTTTGACGGCCCTTCTTACCAATTCTCAAAACAGGTATGAGTCTTACAGAAATCCCTTGTTTTCTAGCTATATGTTGTTTTATGCTCGAAAGCCTCTTGCTGAGTTCCTATTCAGGTTACAGGAAGCAATTCTTTCCATTCCCCGTGGAATAACTCGGCTCATGGATATGCTGATGGACCGTGAGGTACACAGCTGACTCACCAAATATTCCTCTCGTCAATTATGTTAAATTCCATGTTCTGATTTTTTTGAGGGCTGCCTGGTGCAATTTGAATCTTGAGAAATTTTCTGGTTACCTTGTTTAAATTTGTTGTTTTCTGTCGGCAGTCAGTTTTACATCATCGAACATGAAGATCTAAATTTTAAACTTGTCTCCAAATTTAATTGAGACAGACTATTTGTTATTCATTTATTATTATACCATTGCTTTTCTTTTTATGGAGCTGATCACTGTTGACTTCCAGGTTATACGAAATGAAGCCTTACTCCTTCTTACATACTTGACTCGTGAAGCTGAGGTGCGCTTTTGGGTTTCTTAACTCCCTTCTTCCCTGCTTCGTCTTTGTTTTTTCCTTCTGCGCCTGATCCCTACTTACTGAGAGAGTTCTATGATTCCAGGAGATTCAAAAGATTGTAGTCTTTGAAGGCGCATTTGAAAAGATTTTCAGTATTATCAAGGAGGAAGGAGGTTCTGATGGAGGTGTCGTTGTGCAGGTGACTCATCAGATCCATTTTTTTGAACTTAAGTGAACTTGTTCTGGCTTGTTTTTCTGGTTTTTCTTAATTTCTGTTGCCTGTAATTCATCTTCTGCAACATATAAGAAAAACTCATACTACAGTGTTCATTTTGTTCTGTCCTTTCCCATAAGATTTTTGTTTACTGAATTTTTTACTAGAATGTTACATGTCCTTGCTATGCTGATGCCTTGCAATCAATGGAGCTATCTTCAGTAATTTTAAGTGACTATTTGATTGTTTGGATGATGATTGATATTCGTAACCTGCACTAGAGAAGAAAGCAAATCTGAAAATGAAATAAATGGATTTATAATATAGTTTTATTGTTGAAGTTCTAATTCAGCTGTCCTTGTTTGTAAGTTGTGTAGCTATTCTCTGCATGATGTTTTTTTGTTTATTATTTGAATATGATGTATGTCCATGGTTTATCTGATTTTCATCTTGAGGAACCAGGAAGTATCTAGGTATTGTTGCTTAGTCATGTATGCAGTCAATTATGCTTCTGTTGGAGATATCCATAGAGGAAGTTATGCAGTGCTGATATATTTTTCTTGCACAGGACTGTCTTGAGTTGCTGAACAATATTCTCCGTAATAATGCATCGAATCAGGTTACTGCAGGTTTTATTTTCATTGTTTTCTTTTTTGAGGTTTGTAATGATACTGATTTTAAGTGTATTTCAGGTTCTACTAAGGGAGACTATGGGCTTTGACCCGTTAATATCAATCTTGAAGCTAAGAGGAAGTACATACAGTTTCACCCAACAGAAGGTTAGATACTCTAGATTTTACAGCTCTGTTTGGCCTCTGTTTATGTTTCACATTCTATCGCAAGCTTACTGGTTATTTATTGTTGTCCAATGAAACAAACAACATGCCAGTAGACAATTAATCTACTCAGTGCGTTGGAGACAATTAATTTGTTGATGATGGGAGGGTCAGAAGCTGATCCTCAAAAAGATTCAAACAAGATCACCAATAAATCAGTCCTAGTTCAGGTTTATTTCGAATCATGTCTTCTTAAATTGACTGCCTGAGCAGCTATCTGTTTCCGTGATATATATCTTTTACTTCTTTTCTTGATTGTAGAAAAAGTTGTTGGACCATCTACTGATGTTGGGTATTGAAAGCCAATGGGCTCCAATTGCTGTGCGCTGTTCGGTAAGATAGCTTTCTAGACTTCTTGTTCTCCTTTGATCCCACAATCCTGGTTATCAATGACAGCTTTCTAGCTCTCTCTAACAGTTTACTTTCCCAGGCACTAAGGTGCATTGGTGATTTGATTGCGGGGCATCCCAAGAATCTGGATGCCCTTTCTAGCAAAGTTCTTGGTGAGGAACCGCAAATGGAACCTGCTTTGAATTCTATTCTCCGAATCATTTTGCGAACATCTACTATGCAAGAGTTTATTGCAGCTGACCATGTCTTTAAGAACTTTTGTGAGGTTTATATCATAGATTTGTGCATTGCTTGATTTTTATTTTGTTAATTATCATGCCTTTTATGATTTGCTTTAAAGTATTTCGTATGTATGTAAACTGTTGTTTCTTGACTCTGGATTTTGCATTTTATTTCCAGAAAAACACAGATGGGCAAGCTATGTTGGCATCCACATTAATTCCTCAACCAAATTCTATGACTCATGCTCCCCTTGAGGAGGATGTGAACATGTCATTTGGAAGGTTTGTTTACTCGTAATGCTTTTTGTTCTGGGCTTCTTCGTTTTCCGGGGCTATTCTAAGTATGAAAATGATCGAGTTCTATGGAGCTAGTTACATCTCAAAGTTTTACTTAGCAGTTTTCTTGTTTTATATAAATTTTCCGTCATTTATGAAATTAATAGTTATGTTGTATATGTGGCAGCATGCTCTTACATGGTCTTGCATTGAGTGAAAGCGATGGTGATCTTGAGGTAATCTAATGTTTATCCTTTTCAATTCTGCACAATCAACTTGGTTATAAAGAACAATCCACAGCCTAAATATGTTGGATGATCTCATGATATTTCATAAAGACTTAATAAAAATTAGGCCCAGTAATGTAGAATCTTGGATTTTCTTCATGTTGCTTACTGCCTGAGAATTATCCAGCTGATATTGTGAAGTACAGACTTGTTGCAGGGCTGCTAGTGTCCTAACACACATTCTCAAGGACAACAGTCAATGCAAGGAAAGGGTATGCTGTTACATTTCCATTTCTCACTTGCATCTGGAGCAAAATGTTAACTGTGTGCCACTGTTTTGGTGTGATCTAATTTCAATAGAAATTGTGCAGGTTCTGCGTATTGAGCTTGAAGCACCAATGGGATCCTTAGGAGCTCCAGAACCACTATTGCATCGTATTGTTAGGTACTTGGCTGTTGCATCTTCCATGAAAAATAAAGATGGCAAGCCAGGCTACTCATATGTTCAACCAATTATCTTGAAACTACTCGTCACCTGGCTAGCAGATTGCCCAAGTGCAGTGCAGTGCTTCCTAGATTCACGCCCCCACTTAACATATCTGCTTGAGTTGGTGTCAAATTCATCTACAACTGTGTGTGTCAGGGGGTTGGCTGCAGTTCTCTTGGGAGAATGTGTGATTTACAATAAATCTACTGAAAGTGGAAAGGATGGTTTTACCATAGCTGATGCCATAAGCCAAAAAGTTGGGCTTACATCATACTTTCTGAAGTTTGATGAGATGCAGAGAAGCTTTGTTTTTACTTCAGTAAAGCCAGCTGAGTCACGTAAACCATTGACAAGATCCAATGCTGCTAGTATGGCAGAGATTGTCGATGTTGAAGAGAATGATTCGTCAGATCAGAAGAATGAGGATCATCCAATCCTCTCATCAATATTTGATGCTCAGTTTGTCAATTTTGTGAAGAGTTTGGAAGTGAACATTAGAGAGAACATTGTAGATGTATACAGTCGCCCTAAGAGTGATGTGGCAGTTGTGCCTGCAGAAATGGAACAAAGGGGTGGAGAAAGTGACAAGGACTATGTCAAGCGGCTAAAAGCATTTGTGGAGAAACAATGCTCCGAGATACAGGTAGATAACCTTTTTTTTTTTTTTTAATTTCTTTAGTTGGATAACAGTTCTTAAAGAAGGGTATGGACTGATATCTTGTTTCATCTGCAATTATTCATTTCTTCATTTTACAGAGTTACACTACTATAAAGTTTAAGTTTGTTAATTAACAGTGTGCTATCTGCCATTGTTAACCAAGTGCAGGCATGAATTGCTGTTAAGATATGTTTGTATTATTATTTTTTGCTGGGTTATTGTTCCGAATGGTTAATAAGATATTTTTATCTGTCTGATATGCTGTTTTTCTTTTGCTTTTCATCTCTAGAAACTTCTTGGCCGGAATGCCACTTTGGCCGAGGAATTGGCAAGGACAGGTGGGAGTGGGCAGTCTCAAACTGATGCAAGGGTGAGCAGTGGCTCAGATAGGGTCCAGGCTGAGACACTTCGTAGAGACCTTCAAGAGGCGTCGCAACGGATAGAGATGCTCAAGGCAGAGAAGGCTAAGATTGAATCAGAGGCCTCGATGTACCAGAACTTGGCTGGGAAGCTGGAGTCCGATCTTCAGAGTCTATCAGATGCATACAATAGTCTCGAACAGAACAATCTCCACCTAGAAAAAGAGGTTAAAGCTTTGAAGTCTGGAGGGGCATCAACTCCTCCCGATATTGAGGCAATAAAGGCTGAAGCTAGGGAAGAAGCCCAGAAGGAAAGTGAAGCAGAGCTGAGCGATCTTCTCGTGTGCCTAGGGCAAGAGCAGAGCAAGGTGGAAAGGTTGAGCACAAGGTTAGCAGAGTTAGGTGAGGATGTCGACACACTGCTTGAAGGTATCGGAGATGATATGGGGCTTCCCGAAGACGATGATGAGGAAGAAGAGTGAAGGAGTTTGTGGGAAGATCAAATATAACTTCTTCAACATCCTTTCGGGTAGTGTGGTTTCAGCTCTCAATTTGTACATCTCGTGAGGAACTGTACAGTTTATTTATTCACTTGTGGATCAATCAAATCTTTGTTCATTTGAATTTAAATTATGATGATTCCCTATAGACCTTGCTGGATTTCTAGTTTCCCTGTCATTAACTTATCGAATAATTTATCAGGTGTCTAATGAAAATTGAGAAAATAAGCAGCTCCTTTTATTTTCTTGAATTAATGAATAATTCAGACTTCAATTATCGGCCATTGGCTATGGTTACTTCTCACACAGTCTTACAATAAAATTGCATCATTTTTCTTATAATTATGAGCTCCATGATAAACTCATAAACTTCTAAATTATGACCAATTCCTTGACGAGATTTAAGATCTTGTTTCCATTTTTTAAGATTGAAGAAAAAGGAAAAAGCGTTGAACAGAGTTGTGAAGATAAAGATAACAGCGAAAGCTGATGTGTGTTCTTAAATTGCCAGAAAGGCCCAACTTCACGTGGGGCCCCATTTTATATTATGTTTCATTTCACCACGTCGGACTTCTTTCAACACTCAACTACTTGTGTTTGTGTAATACTCCATATACTATACCGAAAAAGTTCCCAGAAAAAACAGAAGAATTGGAAAATAATCTGGAAACAGAGTTGGATTTGTTTTTGCATTGCGGATGAGATGGATTCAAGTGAAGCTAAAGGAGTGATTGAACACAAATCTTATGCTCGTGTTGGATTCCTTGGGAACCCAAGTGATGTTTACTTTGGCAAGACCATCTCTTTTAGCCTTGGGAATTTCTGGGCTTCTGTCAAATTGGAGCCTTCTGATCATCTTGTTATCAAGCCTCATCCTACTCATGATCTTGTTCAATTTAACTCCCTCGATCACCTTGTACACACACTCTCTCTCTCTCTCTCTCTCTCTAACGCTTCAAAATTCTGGTTTTTTATGTTTAATGCATTGTTTGCTTGTTTATGTTCGTCTGATCTGATCATTTCTTCTTCTCTCTCTTGTTTCTGTGAGTGCACTGCATTGGATCTGGATATTTTGGTTATAGTCCACATTTTCAGGGAATTTAGCGGATACCCAGATCGAGATTTTATTGGTTTTTCATCGAATTTGGGTTGACAGGATTGGTTTCTTTGAGTTTCGATTGTTGTTAAATGTTAGCACTTGATGCTAATGTTGTAGATAATGACGATAAATATGATTATGATGTTACCCGGTAAGAATAATTAACCGGGTAGAAGCAGAGGTTCTTATCTTGTTGATTGAAAGGTTAAATTGTTTCTTTGTTGGTTCTGATCCTCAGTTACTTGATTAATGCATGTATAAACTCTATATTCAGTGCAGTAGTAATGGTGAATAATTTGCATGTGGCACTAGGTACTGGTTTCATGGCTTATATGAATGTAGGCCTGAACCCAGTAGAAAATAAGGAAGGAAACTTCCTTGATTACTAAGTATTTGAAAGAGTTTGAATTGGGGCATTTTGTTTTTCTTATATGCATCTAGAAATGTATATGCTTGTCTATCCAGTGTTATCTTTTAGTTAGTCTGACAATGATGGGATGGAATCTAGAGACATCTAATAGCCTTTGCTTCTTTTTTATTTTATTTTATTTTTTTGGTTGTGATGAGCCATATCAGTGCATAAATGAAATAAAGTCCAATCTTCTCTTGTGAACTATGTCCGGTTTCACTGGCTTTTATAAGTATAGACTTCCTACACTTCAAATTTTGACATGAATGGTGCTGAAATGCACATTGTTTTACTTGCAGGTAAACCGGTTACAGAGTGAAGGTTATTATGGAGGTGTACGACTTCTTATGGCAATTTGTAAAGTCTTCTATAAGCATTGCAAAGATAATGAGATAAATCTCCAACCAGGAAACTTCACCCTATCATACGATACTAATATCCCTCGCCAGGTAGAGTTCCATATTGCAAATACAAGAAATTATATACTGTTTTGATCAAACACATCATGTCATTTTAGTTATGTAACAATATACTCCTATATTGTTTGACATCAACTGTTTTCAGTCATTTTTTCTCATGATCAAGGTCTTACTGTCTAGCCTAATTGTTTTAGCACAATGTGACTTGCATTTTCTTAGTGATCAATTGACCAAGCTTGACTTTCATTTCATGGACATTTTACATTATTTCTTAAATCCTCTTTATGTGTGTAAAGGTTCTTGTGCTATTCTTATAGCCATATAAGGTTCATACTTGATTTTTCAGACAGGACTTTCAGGATCCAGTGCTATTGTTTGTGCCGCCTTAAACTGCCTTCTTGATTTTTACAACGTCAGGCATTTGATTAAAGTAGAAGTGAGACCCAACATAATCCTTGGTGCAGAGAAAGAACTTGGAATTGTTGCTGGCCTTCAAGATAGAGTGGCACAGGTCTATGGAGGGCTTGTTCACATGGTATGTTATCTTTATGAGAAGTTGGTCAAGAAGTTATTTAAATCCTCTGTATTACGTAGTTTATTTATTCACAACCATCCTTGTGTAGGATTTTAGCAAGGAAAACATGGATAAGCTGGGACATGGCATCTACACACCCATGGATATCAGTCTTCTACCACCTCTCCATCTCATTTATGCTGAGAATCCAAGTGATTCTGGGAAGGTTAGCATGATGGCCTTTTCTTCCTATTTATGTTATACCCCCTTTGGCAATTTTCGCTCATTAAGAAGGATAGGATCAATATGCAAGCCAAAAGAAAGCGCACATAAGCCAGGCATACATGCAAAGCTACTGCTTTTAACTTTTATGAGAATCTGTACTGTTTTCTTGAACTATTGGGATGATCATAGATTGTTTTAAATGCAGGTACATAGCACTGTGCGACAGAGGTGGCTTGATGGTGATGAGTTCATTATGTCATCTATGGAAGAAGTTGCAAATATAGCAGCAGAAGGCCAGAGTGTAATACTTGAAAAGAATTATCAAAGACTTGCAGAACTCATGAATTGTAATTTTGATCTCCGAAGGTAAGATGTTTTTCTATGGTGCAACGAACACTGTTGTTTACTTTGAAATTTGGACCTAGGAATGTCCACTTAAGTATTTTTTGGTATATATGTTCCACTAGATAAATAAAGTTATAAAGTGAGCTCTGAGAGTTCCCATCTTTTTTACTGCTACCGGATCTTATAGTTATCTATATTAAAGGATTTAGCTTAAATAATTTTTGCCGTTGAGTACTGAAGTGGAGGAGCCAACCCAAAGTTGTATTACTGGTTCTCCAGTGGGAGATGAAGCAAGCTGTATCAGTATCATTTGATTAAGGATATCATATGAAGTTATGCATAGTTCAGCAGATTAAATTCATTTCTGATGTTATCGTTTTCCTTTTCCCGATAAATCAGTTGACAGTGAGCTT
Organism: Corchorus capsularis; assembly: GCA_001974805.1. Lineage (NCBI taxonomy): Eukaryota > Viridiplantae > Streptophyta > Magnoliopsida > Malvales > Malvaceae > Corchorus > Corchorus capsularis. The sequence goes on along the minus strand of AWWV01013987.1, from coordinate 94,137 downwards.
GTATGTGAATCTTATGCAGGCGTATGTTTGGGGACGAGTGCCTAGGTGCTTTAAACATAGAGATGGTGGAGGTGGCTCGAAGAGTTGGTGCTGCCTCTAAATTCACAGGCAGCGGAGGAGCTGTGGTTGCATTCTGCCCAGATGGTCCTTCACAAGTGAAACTTCTTGAGGATGCATGTCACAAAGCTGGATTTATTATCCAACCAATACAACTTGTTCCTTCATTTCTAAACGATGTTGATCTCAAGACCCTGTCAAAGTTAAACTAGGAGATTTCCAATAATCCATTTGGAGATTTTTGTGAAAACTATTCAGCTTTTGGACAAAATAAGAAATCAAATAAAGAGCATTAATTTAGGGATTGTCAGGAATTTGTTGAGCTATTGTGGAATCAATGGATTGTTAAATTAAATAAACTAGTCCCAATAGGGTAAAGTTATTTACACTACAATATCCAAATTGCAAATAAGCTCTCAAATTTTACAAAGAAAAGGGAAATTAGCCTTTGAAATTTTATTGCATGGAATTAAAGTTATAAATTCTATGCTTTTTCATTTTAAAGCCATTAGCATTGGGCTCGCCTAAAGGCTAAGCCTAGCCTTCTAAGTTCAAACAAAATCCTGGCGAAAACGGAAAACCTTAGTAAGGGTCTGGCTTATGGCTATCCTAAAGCTCTGTTAGAATCTTCCAAAGGCTTTGCTAAAACCCTGGCAAAACCCCGAATGAATCCTAGCAACGAAAGAAAAGAAACCTGTTAAAATCTTTCAAAATTTGAAAATTCACCATTGGCAAAATCACTTGCTATACCCACAATGTCGCTTCTTCTTCTACGCCCAAAAATCTTTTCTATTCTCACAGCAACTCAATCCCATCGTCTCTTATCATCAAAATCCAACATCTTTTCAAAGCCACTTTCTTCGGTTTTCTTCTCCACAACATCTACTCCTTACCCTCTCCAATATGATATGATCATCAACACCCCGGCTCAGTCGCAACCCACCCCAACTCGCCGCCGGCTCAGTCGACCAGACTCATCCAACTCATCTGAGGAAGAGAACCCAGAGAAAGAATTGGGTTTTGATTCATGGGTCGAAAAGAAGCTGACTTTAGATGATGGAATGGATAAGTCTAAGAGGAAATATTACAGAAAGAAGAGGAAAAGAATGTATGGGTCAGATACTGAAGACGATGAGAAGGGGAAGAATGAAGATGGGTTTGTTGAATTGAAGCCTAAAGTTGTGGAATTTGATAGGTTACATGAGAGGGAAGAGGAGCTTTACTTTTATGATACATTTGCATATCCTTGGGAAAAAGATAAGCATTATAAAATGGTTTATCAAATGGAGAAGAAGTATTTTCCTGACCAGTGTTTTGATAAGGCTTTTCTTGAACCTGGAGAATCAAATGAGAAACCAAAAGCTAAGGGAAAAAGTAAAAAACCTGCTGATGCTGATAATAAGGAGGTGAAGGAGGTGGAGGATAAAGGGTTGGTTTTTTTCGAGGAAGAGGAAAATTCAGATAATGTGAAGAAGGAGGTTACTGAGAAGAAGGTGGAGCAGTTTTTCAAGTGTTTGAAGAAAGTTCCCAATAAGGATACCGAGGTTAGTTCTGGTGAGCCTTACCTTGTTACTAGGAGTACTGAGCTTCCCCCGAGATGGGATGGTCCGCATGGCACGGTAGTTTTGATTAATAAACCCAAAGGTAAGCTAATGCATATACATACTATTTCTTGTTCAAATTATACAGTAGTTGCTACTATGAATGGTATATCTTTGACCAGCATGATTTTTAGATGTATACTAATCAAAGTTGGAGGTTTTTTCAATTATATAAATAAATACTTCAAATCTTTAGATTTTATTTTGTGCATTTAGTGATGTGAATGTGAAAGCTTTTTTGCTTTCTTGGATAATTTACATGTGAGCTGACCTTGTTCCCGAAATCTGCGTACTTCCTTAATTGGTAATTTGTAGCTTACATTCTGATATCAGTCAAAGAAACTTAGGCCAGTTAGGAGAAGGTATAGTTTAGTCTAGTAGGCAAGACAGTGCTTGCTAATTGCTTAGCAAAGAGAATCTTGTTGTACTTCCTGTTTCTAATTTTCCTATAGCTGATTATCATATTGACTTGTGTCAAATGAAAACATTATTGCAAAACAGGATGGACTTCATTTACAGTTTGCGGCAAGCTTCGCCGCTTAGTCAAAGTGAAAAAGGTGCTCTTTTGATATTGTGGCTCTGTTGTTGGATGCCTCTGTAGCTTTCAGTAATAGTGAAACATTTTCTGGACTGTGCATACAGGTAGGGCATGCTGGAACGCTTGACCCTATGGCAACCGGCCTATTGATTGTATGTGTTGGCAAAGCCACTAAGTTGGTCGAGAGGTAAAATAAATTTGATCTCATGTCTGAGTTTTACAGGCAAGCTTTTCAGATTTCAATTTTCAAAGCAACTCCTCTCCCCTCCTTTATTGGTCCAATGGCTTAAAACTAAACTAAAATTTTCACTTTCACTCATGCACCAAATGAATTCATATGTGGTGTTTTCCTATGCAGATATCAAGGAATGATAAAGGGATATAGTGGAGTTTTCCGCTTAGGGGAGGCTACTTCAACTTGGGATGCTGATTCACCGGTGTGTGTTTATTTGCTAATCAATTATAAATAGAATTCGCTGTTCTTTGTTCTAATATCATTCACTTAATCATGCTCATGTGCTGTCACCTGATGTTTCTCTAGCAATAAAACTACTAGAATTAGCATTTATTTATTTAGTTATGTAGGTTATCCAACGTGAGCCTTGGGAGCATATCAAAGATGAGGACATAAAGAAAGCTGCTGCATCCTTCTGTGGGGAGATATGGCAAGTTCCTCCAATGTTCTCTGCCATCAAGGTAAGGTTTTGTCTATGAGCTGGGAGATGCTTCAGGGTAAAAACTGTTTTGCTCGTGCCTTGTGTATTTAATGCTCAGAATCCACACACATTCTATTTGAGATAATATGTTGAAACCTGATAGTTAGAAGTACATTTCCCCTGGATATAGGAAAGGAGAGGTTTATTTGAACTCTTACACATGGATGATCTGTATATGTTTGGAGTGCTAAATTAATGAATCTATCTGTTTCACCCTTGTTGCTAATATGTAATTTACAGTGTGCCTTAGCATATTGGCTAAGCTTCTATTGAACTTGGGGAATTTTCTGAATAATATATATCATCTCTATTATGAATAGGTTGGAGGTGAAAAGATGTATGAAAAAGCAAGAAGAGGAGAAAGTGTTGAACTTTCACCCAGACGAATTTCAATTTTCAACTTTGACATTGAACGTAGCTTAGAAGACAGGTAATTCTTGCCTTCTCTTTTCTCCCCAAAATTATACGGGTCAGTCGTCTTTGCTCTGAAGTATTATTCAAGCTGATTTTACTCGTTTATTTCATTGTAGACAAAACTTGATTTTCCGGGTCACATGTTCAAAAGGAACATATATCCGATCATTATGTGCAGATCTTGGGAAGGCTTTGGGCAGGTAACCATTTTTAATAATTTCATCCTTTAAATGTATCTGTCATTTTTCAAGGCCTGGCCCCTCGTTTTATTTTCATATGATCAATTTCAATAGTTATTGGATTTGTGTAAGCTCTCTACTTTTTCTTTCCAACATTTGAGTTGATATTTCTCTTATTTCCTTCCCTGTTTCAGTTGTGCTCATTTGACTGCTTTGCGAAGAGATTCAATCGGTAAGCTCCCTTCCCCATATTAAATGATAAGTGTTGATCAAATAGATTTTCATTTCAGTATAAGACCTGTCATTTTTGTATCATTTAGAAATGTTTTGTATATACTTGAAGTTAGGGGTACAAGAGAAGTCGATTTTCCCAAATTTATTTCTTTTCTATTACTCAAAGCATGGATGATGCAAAATGAATGAACAAAACCTGATTTACATTCCTCTTCTTATAGTAGAAGAATTCAAACACTTCTTATTTGAATTGCTTTTTTTGTTTCAAGAGGCAATAGTTTGTTAAGAGGTCACTTTTCTTCCTTATATAGGAGAATATTCAGCAGATGATGCATGGGAGTTCAAGGAACTAGAAGAAGCAATCACTAAATCTTATTTCTAACTTCTAACAATACCCTTCTGCATCCAAAAAGGCTGAAGACACAGTACCGATGATTATAGGACCGAAAGCAGCGATCTCAGGCCATTCTCCTCCTTATTGGTTTGTAACAATTAAAAATGCACTATTATCATTCATTTATAGCTGTAGTTATATTTGCGAGAATTGTATTATGTTCATTTTATTTTTTTTGGCTGGTTTTACAAGGTAATGTTATAGTTTGATTCATGAATTGTCCATTTGAACCAGTTGAGCCCATTTTTGGAATCTTAATAATAAATTTGTGTATTTAATTACCCTACAGATGGTCCAATGATAAATGGGAAGACCCATTTTTTGTTCTTCCTTTTTCCAAAAAAAGAATAAAAAAGGAACAAAAGAAAATCTTTGGAACAGTATGAGAGTCCTAGAAATGGTAAAGGGTGTGATTGCATTTGAAGCTAAGAGAAGAAGAATCTGATAATTATATTGGCAAATAAACAGGCAGAAGAGACGAGAGGATATACTATGAATAAAATTGCCCAAAAATAGGATATTAACATCAATTAATTGAACTATATTCGGATCATGAAAGTGACATTCTACAAATATATTGCATTCGATACGACCAAGTCACCTTTATGATCACCAAAAACAGAAGTTGCATCGCATCATGGAAACGACTTCTAGAGCTCTAATGCGGCTGCTAATACTATACTTAACGAGCTGTTATATTGGAAGGATTCAATCCCAGTGCTTCATTGTTAAATTGGGATGCAATCCCATCGCTTCATAATACGCTTTTTCTGCGTTTGTCATACGATCTTGAAACATATTCCATTCTCTCCTACACCTTTCCCTCACCTGGAACGGAAATTTAATACTCTTAATCAAAAGAATCAATACAAGTTTGCAGAAATATAAAAAATGAAAGATAGAATATAATGTGTTACTAGTGTCTGGCTGTCTGCATTTTGCAGCCAATATACCGACAAAAAGGGAGACAAAAACAAATGCATGCATACATGTGCACATGTGCACGGGGAGAGAGAGAGAGATAGAGATATTTAGTGCATACCCCTTCCCATGGTGCCTTTCCATTCTCTGCTTGCCCCTGTTAAAAGAAGAAAACAGCAATAAAGTACGCGGTTGCATATGGAGAAGTAATAAAGAATGCTTAAAGGATTAACACATACCTGGTTCCCGAGTGATGGAACACCTTGATGTACAATCCATTGAGCATCTACGACCCCTATTTTCTCATGAGGAGGCTGCTTGCAAACAAAGTTGCACATTAAGAATAGAAAAAATGAAAACGGTCTTGAGCATATATAAGGAGAGGCAAGATAACTAATGCAGGAGGAATAAGAGAGTAGCTAACATCAACGCATTTTCTAAGCGCGAAATCCAGACCCCATCCGTGAATCAAGTCATTCTGCATTTTAAAGGAGAAGTTATATCATACACAGGGAAAAGCTGAGAAATGACCACATCCAAAGGAAATATAAACTTGCTGCTGCATACCTGAATCATATACCAAACACATCGCCATGCATCTCGAGAGAACACAGTAGCCATTATTTCAACAAATCTGAGCAAGTATGTAAGAAAAATCAGCCAAAAATTCAACAGTTCTGGTTAGATTATCTAAAAAATAAGCAATATGTTTAATTATTTCAACAAAGACGATTAATTATGTTTCGTACGCTGCACAAGGAGGCAAATGCGGATCAGTACACCAGCCAGGTCTCTCCTCAGCCTCCCTGCAGAAGCAAAATGGAATATTGAAGGTCAAACTACCTTTGTATCAAAAGGAACATTGCGACCTACTAAACATCAGCAATTAGGGACTGAAACCACAAGGAACATAATTCCACATGATATTGAATATTCTTACTTGTGAACTTCAGTATCATCTCTCTTCCTCGTCATTGCCCATGTCAGCCCACTATTTGGCTCTAACCCTGGCTGTGATATCTCCAAACCATGTTTTTTGACAAGTTTTATGTATCTGAAAAAAATAAGTTTGATTTTAGCTTTACTCAAACCGTATTTTTTAACTCAAAGCAAGACATTGAACTTTTGGACTTACTCTTCTGCATCAAAGTGCTCCACCCCAAGATCCTCATCCCACATAAAAATGTACTCATAGGGTGCAACAATGTCAGGGTGCAAAAAACGCTTTGCATACCACCTTGATGAAAATTTAAGAATTAATGTGAAAAACAACCCTTGGCTGGGCTTAGCAAAAAGTATGATTCACAAAAGAGTTAGTCACGAACCATTTAGTCTGCTTTCGAGCACTCACGTGAATAGCTCGCTTTGACCACTCAAACTCGTCCCATTCAGTGGTTTGGCCATCATAATGAAACAACATGATAGTGAAGTTCTCTGAGAACTGTGAAATAAAGTTTCAGATATGAGCATAACACATTCCAGAAAAGGAAAAGGCAAATTTATATCTTTGTCTGGCTGCACATGTATGTACTGAGAGAGAGAGGACTGACCTTCTTAACAGCTGCATCAATAGTGGCTTTCTGATTATAACCAACAGTAAAAGTTACAAGATATTTTTGTTTGATGGTTAAGTCCTGCAAATGAACCCCTCAACCAGGGTTAGATTACTTAACAAATTTGAATAAAACCACCATGAATAATGGAGAGATAATCATCATTTCCCATTTCCCCTCATTTATCCTCATCTAGGTACAAGAGCCAAACATGAATATATTCTCCAACTGAAATTCAACTTTTACTGAATTTTTCTGTGCGTGTAGGTAGTGACAAGTACCAACTCTCTTATATATATCAGACTAGGATAATTAAACATATAAATGAAGAGTCAGAGTAATCCAAGTTTTAAGTTGCATACCTCACTTGGTTGACCCCATAATCGACGAAGGTAGAAATCTGACTCAGATGCAATAATACCAGGGGGGAGTCTTTCAGCACCCCGTGGATTTGTTGGGACCCAGATCTGACACAAATATGGATTAACAGTTAGTTCTTCAGTTAAAACCTGTAAGGGATAATGGTCACTGATTTTAGTAGAAAACTGCACTAACTATGGATAAGTGTCAAATACCATCTAGAAAAAAACGAAAGTCTGCTAGAGATGGTATGATCAGTAAGTATATTTTGACCTCTATTTCTAATTACATAATTCTCACTGATTTTCCTTGAAACTGTTATACTACTATAGGCAATGAGTACAGGAGTGCAAGGTGCCTCATACTTGAGGTGCAACATCGTGAAGAAAAGCAGATTTTATCAGTGATCGAACTGAAGTTCAAATATTCATCCCATGATAAAAAATGCATGTCAATATTCTTCGTTGAACAATCTTCAACCACTTTTGGTAGAAATCATAACTAAAATTTTAATAATTTCAAGACAAGGGAGCCTACAATCTAGATTGCTAATTGTAATTTGGCATGTATAGTAAAAATAAAGGGGATTTACCTTTGTCTCATTATGTTTGTCAGGTGGCACGGAGACATCTTTATTAGCCTTGAGAGAGTTCAAAGCATTAAATATTGCTTGGGTTGACAGGCCAGAATATTTGTCCTCAATATATGTAAGATCAATGGAAGGGAATAGGCTGGATGGGAGATTCATCTACCAAAACAAATGTAAACTTATTGTTCAACAACAAAAACAGGGACAATATGTGATAAATGCTAGATGTATATGAGATAGCGAAAGTGGAAACTCGAAAGTATACCTTAGTCAATGAAAGCGTTGGAAAGGATACTCCTAAAAAGAAGCCAAAAATAACTCCAGCAAAAGTTGTTACAATAAGCCTCATTTTCTCATTTGGTTTCCTTACATTTCCACTGCAGCCCAACAAAGGTGAATATAACTCACATTACTACTCGGTATTATTGAAACCGTGTGAACTCATACAAATACCAATGAATGGAAATGGAAAAGAAAAATTAAAAGGCGTGCTAGTTTCTAGTACAAGAATAGTATAACACAATACCTCCTTAAGGGAATTCCCATTATGCTCAAGATCTTCGTACTCTACTCTTACAAAGATGAAGGTTGAAACCCGAAAAAAGATGAATGTGCCAGATGCCGGTCATCAAGTTTGAAGTTCAAACCGAAGTGATAGCCCACATGGCATTACAACCAGTTCTGAGAAAGGCTTATACATATTAGTAACAATTGAGGTGATAAGAAACATAAACCAGGCAGTATGATCTTAAGTCTGAATACATCATTATTTCATACCATACTCTTGTTAGTGGTAGATTAATCTCAGCTAATCACACTGCAACTCATGTAATTCTTGATGTTCTAACTTGATCTAATTACTTCAAATTCAGCAGAAAAGAACCCTTTTTAGCTTTTTCTGATATATATTATTATCTTGGCAAAGGAAAAATTTCAACTTAAGATTTCCCTTTAGAGGAAAGGTGTGTATACTAATTAAGTTATGCTTCAGGCTTCAGCCACAACCTAAGCACAAGGAATATAGTAATGACTGAGAAGCATGCGTATTAAGCTGAACCCATTGTGAATGGATAAAGCGCGAACATGAAGATTGGTCTTCAAGCATTCATATTTAGCCAAACAAGCTTGAAGTTTTCATTTTTAACCAGGCCGACAAACTAAAATAGCAGGAAACAAAAGGCAATTGAATTGAATACTCAAATAGTAATATCTAAGAAAGACATAAACCAAGAAATTATAGTACGTTCTTCCTAACAAATTCACCTGAAAATGTACCAAAATTTTCCCATAACGTCAAACACAAAGCTAAAGAAAAAAAAAACAATCTTTTCTCGGAAATATTAGATTTCAGCCAACCATTTAAAGCAAGCATTAATCACAGTTATTCATGCACTAAAAAGATGAAGCATTCGTTACAAACAGGAAAAAGAAAAACGCAAGAAGCTCATTTCTTTCACAGAGAAATAACAGAAACAACTGAGAAAAGCAACATACTTTGGACGAAAAACAGAATTCTCAATCTGGGTTTTCCTTGGAAGAGTGAGATCACTGGAAAATTTTGAATCTTGGAAGAACAAACAATTTTAGCAACCAATGAACCACAGGCCACAGCCTCAAAATGGTCCCAGCTCTTGCCTTTTGTGTAGCTACCCTTTCTCTTTTTTTCTGCTCTGAGGAATATTTTCCGTTTAAAACATACTTTTAACTGTTGAAAGATTTGGTTTGGTTTTTGAAATCCTGTCAAGTTCTCTGTTTCTGGTTCCTCAAAATAAATTCTGCTCACATTATTATATATTTATATTGATTGATTTTGATGCGAAAAAGAATTCCTTTTTCCACCGGTTTCTCACTTTCTCTTTCCTTATAGGTAATTTATTGTGTGTATAACACTTGGACTCCTAAAAATTTTCCCATCATTAATTAAGAATCTTTCAAGGACTTTTTTAGCCACTTGTTCTGTTTTTGATTAAAAGTTGAATTCTAATCTAATGGCAATGGAGTAAATGGGTTATGGGGGTTACCAAAGTGGGACCTTTTTGATTGATTCCATGTTTTTAGAGGCTAGTGTACTCTATTTTTTTTTCTTTTTCCTTGAGTTTTTTTTTTGGCCTAAATTTTCCTTGAGTTGAAGATTGAGTTTTAGTTTGGGTTATTTGCCCATTTTGACAGATTTAGAAGTATGGACCCCTGTTTTTTGAATCTCCTCTGTTTTGAAAGACTTTTATGTTGTTTGATAATAATTGGAACCAACTGTTTGGTCTTATGCTTTTGAAGTTTAACTTTGAAAATCTTTGAATTATTATTGTTAATTCATTATTAGCATCATTTGTTTTTTGTTCTACCTATGTCCCACAAATTTGCACTGTTTTTGGTTTCTTCAAAGATTTCATAATTTGAACATTTTTAGAGGGATTTGCTTCATTGCTTGGAAGGTGGTTATTATGTCTTTTTATTACTTTCTATTTTGGGCAAATGACAATGCAAAACTTAACATTTTTTATATATGATAGAGAGGAATTAAGGTTGTTGGCTTGTTGCTTTAAATAAAAAAATTGCAAAGAAGAAAGTATTTTATTTGCTTTCATTCTTTTTTTTTGTTCAAGTATTTGCTTTCATTCATCCCATGTGTTTTGCCATTTGATATGGTGATTTTTTAAGAGGCATGTAAATAAAATTCGATGGTGGATAAAGAAATAAGATAAAATAAAAATGAATTTATTGTTATCCCTATCTTTGACTTTGACATATATTTATATCATTATATATCATTTTCATAAATGGCATAGATAGATACTGTCAAAAGTACTTACTAAAGATTTGGAGTTTTTTTTTATTAGGGTAAGCATATATCGTTTGGGGTAACAAATCATTTACAATTATCACAATCTATAGGAGATATTCTAAAAAGTAAGAATAATGGACTTTATTCAAAAAAAATAGGTGTAGATTTCAGTGCTCCCGATGTGGTACTCCCACTTTTGGATGTGACGCTTCCAACGATTTCTAACCATTGGATTCAATATCTAATTTCCTTACCGTTCGATACAATAAGTTTTAACCTGCTAAACAGGTTTTAAAAACCTTTTGGACTGAATTCGTGTGTGGTTGTCCTCGTGATAGATTTTTACACCTTTTTTATTCCACCCGTTGATATCAACAAAATTTTTTTTCTTAAGTTTTTATATGTTGTATATTTTGGGGAAAATATACGAATTGAATGTTAAAAACTTAAGAAAAAAATTGGGGATAGATATTGGGGAAAATATACGACGTATAAAAACTTAAGAAAAAAATTTTGTTGATATCAACGGGTGGAATAAAAAAGGTGTAAAAATTTATCACGAGGACAACCACACACGAATTCAGTCCAAAAGGTTTTTAAAACCTGTTTAGCAGGTTAAAACTTATTGTATCGGACGGTAAGGAAATTAGATATTGAATCCAATGGTCAGAAATCATTGGGAGCGTCACATCCAAAAGTGGGAGTACCACAACGGGAGCGCTGAAGTCTAAAAAAAAAAAGGACTGTGTTCACTTCTTTTTGGGTGAAATTTGTTCACTAATCAAAAGGTTATTGATGCATGTTTGAATAAAATCTATGATTAGAGCTTATAATTGATTTAAATTATTATATAATCTTTATTTTGGGTTAAAAATTAGTTAATCTTTTTTATTGCATTTTTTTTGTGTGAAAAAAAAAGCGGAATAAATTAACTATAACTAGTTATATGTAAAACCATGGGGAAAGAAACACCCATAGCATCAGCATCCAACAGGTTCCTCATCGCATCATGTGGATTAGGAAGCAACTCGAAGTCATCATCCAGTTCACACACAGCATTCGCTAACCAATCAACACAGGAATTACCTTCCCGATAAGTATGATGCAAAGTACACATCCATTCTCTATTTAACATACATCAAAGATCAATAATAAGAGAGCCAAGCGGATGCGAGACCATATCACCTTTTTGTATTAGATCAATTGCCAAAAGTGCATCCAACTCACAAATTATCACCCTATCACATTTTTTATTGAATTTGAATCTCAGTTATTTTTTTATTTGACAATTGATGTTTAATTGGAATGATGATAAATTGATTAGAGTCTTTTTTTTTTGCCGTTAATTTGATAAGAGTCATGTGAATGTGATTAAATTCGATGATCAATTTTTCATAAAACCATTCATTATTATTGAGTTGACTAATACTCCTAGAATCCCTACTATAGGGTGTATCAAACTAGTAGTATTTTGTATTCTCTCCCTCATCCTTCTTGCCTCCCCTTTTCCTCAACTCAAGGCTGCAAAGAGCATATTAATGGGAACATTTTACTAGCAATTATATTTCCAATCCTATAATTATCATATAATTTTTCTAAGTATGGGAAGATTTCACCACTTATGAGTGTGAGTGTGGGTTCTATTTTGGACTTTGTAAAATTTTGAATTGTGATTATTAATAATTATAAAATAAAATAAAGTAAGAAATTAGTAATATCTTGTATTTACAATGAACATCAATGAAGCACTTTTTTATATGTTCATTGATGGAGGAAGGGGATCAGATGCCATCTGACATCATATACATTCTAAAAAGAATTTCTTTATTCTCATGAGAAATGAGAATGAAAGAGAATTGAAAATTAATTCAACGATTGGTACATGATTTCAAAAATTTTAAAAAATAATAATACTAATGCCTCTTAATGGCCATGAGAAGAGTTCGATATCCTAATACCCCTACTTAGATTTTTAGATTTAAAAATTTTCGATTCCAAATTTTTTTTTGTTTTGTTTAACCAAGGTTATTCTCAAATTCTTTGAGTCTTAAACTAATTTCTTTCGAGCCGGAAGTGTAAACGGCAAAACTCTTCTAACAAATGCACTTACAAGGATCGAAGTTTTCTCCTATCTGAAATTCGAGGTACCTCGATTGGCCTATTCAATTTATTCATGGACCCAAATTTAAAAGAAGCAAAAAGATATGGTTAGAGTAGTAACAAGTATTCGCCTTAGTAAATGATGGAATTGAATTAAATCTCATGAGCCCATTTTAGGTAGGACAATGTATATACTATTGGGTCCACTAAAAGGTTCCATATTTATTTGGGCCATAAACTTTTTTTCCCATCTTTTCAGTCCAAACTTATTACCATCAATTGTGAGGCCCACAGAAAAACAATGAAGAGTGGCTAACGAGTATCGCACGTGGCAAAGAAGGAAAATTTTAAAAAAGGAAAAAGAATTACACAACCCACTTATAATCCTTCCACGTGGCATTAATTAAGACAAAACCCACAAAAATAGAATTTAACATATAAAAATTCGAAAAAAAAAACTCAAAATTCAAAATTATCCAGCCCAAATAAATAATTTTCCTTCTTTTAAATTATTTTCTTACTCGGTGTCGGATTGATATTTTTTGCCTTTCCTCATGTGAAAATTTTATTAAAAAACCCCCTCTCAACATATAATTTATAATTTTTTATTGTGCATTTGTGCCACTTTATTATTAGTGTTAATTAATTAATTAAGATAGATTTTTGGAATTCAAAGCTATATTATTTTTTAAAAAATAATTACTACTTTTTGATCATCATTCATTGAAAGTGAAATCGAGCTGGAAGTATAATCTGGTAAAACAGACAACAACATTGTAAGTATTTTCCGACGAAGACAGGAAACAGAAACCGATGTCGTCGCCGGACATTGCTTCAATCTTGGAAAACTCAAGGGAGCTCGATCGATTAAGGAAGGATCAGGAGGAGGTTCTTATCGAAATCAACAAGCTTCATAAGAAGCTTCAAGCTAGTAAATTTCACCAACTTTTTCCCCCCTTTTAGCTTCCAAATTTATGATCTGGGTTGATTTATATTCTTCCTAGCTTTAATGGGTTTGTTCTATGTTATGGAAATATCGTGTTTTTCCATGTTGTCTTTTTTTGTCTTTCTGGGATTTTTTTTTGTTCATAATTAGTTTTATTCGTTTCTTGGGAAGGTGGGTTTGGTTTAAATGAGCTTAATTTTTGTTGATGATGAATTTTATTGGTTAGGAAGTTCCATTTGTTATACATTATTGCTGATTGTTTTCAGTTATGTAGCTTTTTGTCTTGTAGGAACAAATAAAAATAGAGTAATTTAGCCAAAGAGGAGAGGAATTCCTTTTCTAGGTAGTTTTCAGTAGTGACTTGCTTTAAAACTTGCCTATTTCATAAGGAAGTTAACTTCAGCTAAATGGAACATAGAAGAGTTTATGTTCTAAATGAGGTTTAAAGATGAATCTATTTCACATTGTTTTAGTACAAAGGTTTTTGCCTTTAGGATCACACAATATGCTGCTCTATGGTAGTTATGTTACATTGGCGAAGGAAATTCTGTGGTTTCTGCACACGGATATTGAAAGCTCATTGTATGCTTGGAATTCCATAATGAAAGTGGTTAAATTTTCATGGAGAATATTATTCAATGTTTATTGTGTAACCTTGATCTTGTATGTGTTTTCCAAAATGTCCATTTACTTGTCACGATATCTATTCAGTTGTTTCAATTCACAATTTCTGTATTATCATAGCGTAACCTTTCGGCTGATGTCTGTTCTCCAAAATGTTTAAGTGATTTAATTGAGAATGTTGGCACAATTTAACAGGTTTAAGTTTGACTAGCAATTTCTTGGATGTGAATACAGTTTCTTTAAGTAGCACAGAAGGAATTTTGAGATCCTATACTCGTTATTGTTTGAGAACCATATATAACTATCAAATGCATTATATGCTTATGTAAACTTGTGGAATTGATGGCTTTGTTATGTAATTACAAACAGCTATTTGTCATGCATTCTAGATCTTTTTTTTGTTTTTTTGGCTCCAACCTACGACAATAAAGAGTCTCAACTTCAGCTATTGCTTTGCAACAATTATTGGTTCTTCATCTATACAGTGCTCCTGGAAAATGCCTTGAAAACTGACAAATATCTATTGATCATTGATCCCGCAAATTTTGGATTATTATCTAGCATCAAATCATTTACTACACCTTAAATGGATAGAAAACTTGCTGAAAATCTAGAATACAGGGGATCAAATTGTGCTCTTTAAAATTTTTGTTTTTTCTTTCTTTTGTTACTTTATTTGGCCTTGTTCTTTCTTAGCTGTACTTATAGTTTATACTGATCAACCTCTCTATATCAATGCAGCACCTGAGGTTGTTGAGAAACCTGGTGATTCTTCATTATCAAGGCTAAAAAGTTTATATATACAAGCTAAAGATCTTTCAGAGAGAGAAGTAGCGTATGTTCATTATCTCTAGCGTGGTCTTTTGCCATTTCTTTATATTTCTATCTCTCTCTTCCAATTTTTTCCATTATGGTGATGCATGTGAACTTATGAAAATAATATATGACAACTTTTCCGCTATAATATTTGGGGTTAGTACAATAAGGACTTTTTGGTTTCAGTTCTCTAGGACATCTGATCCCCGTTTTCATATTTCTTTGCTTTTGACCATTCCATTGTTTTGGCATTGATGCAGAATTTCCAACCAGTTACTGACTCAACTTGATTCTTTCCTGCCATCTGGACCTCCAGGGCAACAACGAAGAAAGATGGGTGCGTAATACCAACTATGAGTATACGTGATATCTGTTGCTTTAACCTTTTATATTGAGTTCTACCTTTCCATGACAATATATATAGGAATGTTTGGCTCTTGCATTCTTATAAAGCAAAAAGTTAAGGTATATAATAAAAGAAAATGTAAACAGATAATGCTGTAGCTTTTGCATTTTGACTTCTTCATCTCATCCTGTCGTTATGTTTCCTTTTTAAACATGACAATATGGCTATGGGTTCCAAGTCCAGAGTTGATATGGCTATGGGTTCCAAATCCAAATTATAACACGGTTAAAATCAGATTCATACTTAGCAACTAGTTGAAAAGTATGAAGTCGTATGGTTTTCAGTTCTTCTAAAGCTAGAAAATTTGAATATATGACATATGACAATACACAAAAGTCATTTCCTTGTGTAGACTTGAAATACTAATATGAGTGTAATGAATTTCCTATTTATTTAGCTTACATTATCCAAATTGCAGATGGTAATGATCAGAAAAGGAAAAGAATGAAGTCTGATTCAGATATCTCGCGCCTTTCTCCTTCTATGCGGAGTCATATTGAGGCTTGCAATAGTCTAAAAGATGAACAGGTAAGCTTGTAGATCATTTAGCAAACAGAAAAATCAAATAGGAGAGCATGTAGCTCTATTGCAATCAATTGTTGTTATTTGTCATAGACTTAATTTATTGTGCTTCTTCTGAAATTTTATTTTCTGCATTACATAACAAAGTTTATGGCTCCATGTTCTTCCTGACTAAGAAGATTGAAATGTGCTGTTGTACTCAGGTAGCAGCAAGAGTCACCTCGGATGCAGAAAAGGATGAGTGGTTTGTTGTAAAAGTAATAAATTTTGACGAGAAAACAAAAGAGTAAGTTTGGTTCCTGTACGGCATTTCATTTTGGCCTGTTAAGTATCAAATGAATTTGGGTATTTTCCCAGTCACATACCTGGTATATATGACAAAGGTTCAGCACACATCAGATTGCAATTTAGCAGGAATAGCAAAATCAGTTAGAATATTGACTAAATTTTGTGTGTGTGTGTGTGTGTGTGTGTGTGTACGTTAACCTTTGACTAGAGTCAATTAAGATCATCAGCTAAACTTTATTTATGCACGTTGCGAAACTGTTGGTCTGTATGTTTGTGTGCATGCATGTTTAGATGTGAACAGAAGTGAAGATTGAAGTTTTATGTCTACTTGTATTAATCAAGTAAACAAGTCATGACTAAAGAATTTAGCTCATGGATAAATAAGCTGGCCAAGAATGAGCACCTTTGGTTTGAGATGATTGTAAGCAAGCTTGGTTCTTTTCATGCTTTGGCTAGAGTTAGTATTGCTTAATAAATGGTCTAGGAACAAACTGAGGTCTTTCAACTTAATTTGATGATGGAGAATTGAAATTGAAGTGTGGTTACCATGAAAATGTTCCCTTCAGACTTCTTTCTACTTGTTTTTAAGTTTCATCTCCATTTGCAGATTTGAAGTACTTGACGAGGAGCCAGGTGATGATGAAGAGGGTGGTGGCCAAAGGTAAGCTTTGATGCTTTGGTGATTCTTTTATCAGTTCTATTAAATAATTATTCCATATTTTGCTCGTTCATGCTCATTATTGACTAGTATGGGATGAGGGGACTATGTCATGTTTCATTTGTTTCGATAGATTGAGACTGAACTTTGAGATCAGTAAATTATTCTGTAGATTAGGTGGCCCTTTACGTTTTCCTTTTTCCTGAAAAAGATGAAGGTATCGGTGGTTCATTTATTTGTAATGACAACCTAATTTAACTGTAATTTAAAAAATCCTTGTGAAAAGTACAAATTTATTTAGGGCTCAACTTCTTTTCTGCAATCATTTAAGAATTATTGTGCCTTGATGATTGCTGAGTAAAAATTACTTTTCTTATTTAAATAACTAAAGTTATTCTTGAAGCAACTGGTGGCAACTTATGCAATTATTGATAGTGGCTTATCTGGAGAAGATGAGTCTTCATCCAACTGATTGATTGATTGGGTAGTTTAAAATTAGTTCATATGGACAATGTTGATTTTTGTTATTGTAACTTCAGAAAGTACAAGCTGCCTGCATCTTGCATTATACCTTTCCCCAAGCGGAACGATCCTTCTAGTACTCAAGAATTCCCGGCTGGAAGACATGTTTTGGCAGTTTATCCAGGAACAACTGCACTTTACAAGGCAACTGTAATTAGTACTCCTCGAAAGGTGACAATTCCAGCCAATGCATTGTCATTATTTCCAAGCATGTACATTTGGATCATTACTCTGGTTTTTATTGTTCTATAATTTTGCTGATTTTTTATTTGCTGATCTGTTGAATTGACTCTGAACGTTTTTGTGCATATCTGTGCTGGGCTGTCAATCATTCTGTATCTTTCCAGAGAAAATCAGATGAGTAAGTAACATCCTCCGTTCTGGCACTAATATAGCTGATTTTTGGGGAATAAGTCGAAATGAAACAATTTGCTGACGATCTGGTTACATATTTTACTTCTAGAATTTAAATGCTGAGAATGTCATTAACTTCATTTATGACCACAATCTACAACTGTTTATCATTTTGTTAATATTCTTCCATATAGATGTACATAAACCTTTTCTTTCTGAGACTATACCAAATGTTGTCATTACCCTTTTTTGTGTCATACTGTTATATAATGAGCATTTTCTGGTCGTCTAGGTATTTACTGGAATTTGATGACGATGAAGAAGATGGAGCCTTGCCTCAAAGGACGGTTCCCTTCCACAAGGTGGTTCCCTTGCCAGAAGGACATCGCCAATAATATCTGTGTATAAATGTGTATAATTTAGAGCCGCTGTTTTGACACGTGAATCTGAACCCTAATTCCTACGTGCCTTGTGTATTATTCGCTAATTAATGGAAGATCGACGCTATTATCCTTTTATTCCAAGTTCTATAGTTCTTTTTTACTAGTAAAGACTTGCCATTTCTGTTTCTATTCATTTTCAAAGTATTGAAAACTTTACCCAGCCCTCTGCTTGGAGCTTACTGCTAGTAGAAACTTATGAATTAAAGCAAACATCAGTTTAAAACTAGCAGCAATAACAAGAAGAGAAGCAGCAGCTCCAACCCAGTGCACTAAATCTCCAAATAAATGCATTAACAAGATTAAATTCAAACAAGTATTACTTAAGATTTCTTAATTAGGGATCTCCTGTCCAAGGCCAAATTTGATTGATATATATATATTTCTAGCATACTATATCAGATTCAGAAGAAGTTTATACTAAAGTACAGTACAGATCATTTTCAATTTCCAGCAGTTGCTATATTTACCCAAGTCATAAGATCAGTAAAGCTTTCCTCTGCAAATGATGACAAACATTCCAAATATGCTCAATATACTACTTCAGACCCAATATTATTAAAACTTCTCAAAATCTTTCCATTATGACCTTGAGAGCAATTGCATTTAGCCCATCTTTCGATACATCAAAAGTGTTTCTCTAATCATTATTAGTAAGTACTGCTATATATCATCTGAAGGAATCACTTTGATTTTCACTTAGTGCAAATCAACATCAGATTCCTGTGATCATATACTGTTTACTGCTTGTGACAGGCTTGAGTGATTGGTATCGCCGGGTCTGATAATGTACCATTGAGGGTATGATCAGCAACAAATTTATTAGCAGCCTCAGTGTAGTGAACTCCATCCCAGCTTATGAAGAGTGAAGGGTTTTTGCAAGAAGCACCATACACTTCTGTATTATTGACAGTTGCCTTATTCCCACACCACACATGGTCATAATTCACATGATACCCGCAGCAAA
The DNA here is from genome assembly GCA_001974805.1 of Corchorus capsularis. Taxonomy (NCBI): domain Eukaryota; kingdom Viridiplantae; phylum Streptophyta; class Magnoliopsida; order Malvales; family Malvaceae; genus Corchorus; species Corchorus capsularis. The sequence goes on along the minus strand of AWWV01013987.1, from coordinate 75,156 downwards.
CCTTTAACGGATCTGCCATTCCTGTAAAACACAAGAATTAACCGATAAATACGCGTTATAAACCTAACAAGACTCACCATCTTCATTGAAAAAAGATAAGCCTTCAGCTCAAGGAACATGGCCACTTGAATTGCATATATATTGCTATCAATTGTATTAAGCAATGGACACAAAGGCACCCATCATTGCCTGCTGAACATCTGATAATGAAATTTCACAGAAGTATAATGGAGATTAAGTAATGATGATAATTACCTAAGTTTTTGGTATTGCTGATCATTGAGTACTTAGCAGTATAGACATCCACATGAACAATTGAAGCTTCAGGGAGCTCTGTTCTTAGCTTGATAATTCTGTCCTTAAGCTGCCTATTGAATTCCATAGCCATGTCATTTTGACCCTTGACACAACCATATTGGTCTACATATCCTGGATCAGGATGAAGATTGTAGAACAAGTTAACTGGCAAGCAACCGATCGGACCCGTGTTGTGTATCCAGAAGGTTCTCCCTCCTTGCTTATATATATGCTGATATTTATGTAAAATGTGAAATATATGTCAGTTTTATTTCAATTCCATGTCATAAGAAGCATTTCAGACTCAGAATTTGTTCATTCTTGTAATAATGGTTCTAAAAGACTGCCAACATGTTAACCACATATAGGCAATGCCAAATTAGAAACAATGCAACTTACTTGAACTGCTGATGCTAACTGGTTTACAATATCTGGCATTGCTGCACGAAGTTGATCAAAATTCATTTTCCTAAAACCAACAGAAAGATCATTTTGGCCTATATCAAACGTGTATAGCGCCTTTGCAAATTCCTCAGGCCTAGGAAGTTTAGCTTTCTCAGAAGGATCCTTAGCTAAAAATGACAAGAAAGACTAATGATTAAAAGTGTCAAATGAAAATTTGGTTAACTTAAAGTGAAAATCATATCTAACCTTGATTATACATTTCAAGAGCCCTTGCTTTAAACTGCTCAAACTGCACAATCTGCATATCTAGAGAAAATGGACTAATCCCATACTCATAAATGGTCTCATTTGGCCTCCTTATGGTTGATCCCCCTGTAGCAAAATTTGCCCCATGCCTGAAATTTGCTCCCAAGGAATTCAAATAAGCATGAAGATATGGCAATTTTACACGCTCAGCTGCCAACAGAGACCAAAAAAATGACATAAGTTAGTTTCCTAGTTTGATCTACTGTAATAAAGACATTGATAGCTTTGAAATGGTTTTTTTGTTACCTATGAAGTCTATAATGAGGCGGCCATCACTGTCTCTTCCAGCTGGTTTGTGAAAAAACCCAACACCATAAGGAGCTCGAATTGGTTCAAAAGCAGCTGAAATGCCTCCAGTGTCTGAATTTGAGTCACCAAAGTTGTAAATTGCAGGGAATTGGCATACTGGTAAATCAGCACTACCCACACTCAAAATCCAGGAAGCTAAAACCCCAGAAGCAACTAACACTCTCCAAAACTCCATTCTGTTTGCCTTTTTAGCAGATTTTAGGCAATTCCCAACCTTTATATATAAAAAGCTAAGTACCCTTTTTATTGTTCTTATCTTGCTTTTATACTTTTTACCAGTTTCCCATTTTTAGATTTGACAGTGATCATAGGTTAAAACTTGCCAATCTCTTTTTTTTCTTTTATTTCTGCCATTGTTGTTGTCCACCTGCACACATGTAGCAAATTAAATGACATACAGCCAGATGGCCTGGAATCAAGCCTGATAATATGTCCAATTCTTGCTAACAATAGATATTTTGTTTTTCTTTCAAGCACTTATGTCAAAGATTGCAGAAGATTTTATTGGACCATGTTTTCTTACTTTGTCCTGAGAGCTCTGCACCGTTGGATGGAAGATTCTATGGTGGTGATTTACTGTCTTAAACTGATCTTGTTGTGTTTGATTATTGTGACATGGTGCATGATAAGGCTCCTTGTCGGTGTTAGGCAAAAAGGGCCAAGATTGTTAAAAAGTGGCTACATTTTTCTAGGCTTTTGGCTCATAGGGCAAAATCACTGGGATACATGATACATGTGCATATGCTATCTAAGAGAGATTAACTCCACATTTCACTTTCATAACAATAGTAGCAAGCAAAGCTAAGCTTCAATCACCAAATCTAAAACTCAAATGGATTACTTTTATTTATAAGAGATCTTGTTGTAATCCAAAATGGGTACTTGGAGATATTTTAATGTACTCAATTTTGTCACTTTTAAAGCTTCTTTTGGCTACACATTTAAGCACAAGGGCCATTGACCACATTCCACAATAAGAACAAATGATATAGATTTTGAGACCTTGTTCTTGACTTGTTTCATAATAATCATAAATAGTACTCCCTCCGTTCCGAATTGAATGGCCACATTGGATTTTCTTTGGTCAACCAATTTTGTTTTTGACCATTAATTATGAAAGATTTATATATAATTAAAATTTTAAAAATTATATTTTTGTAATAGTTAATGATAAAAAATGACTTTGTTTGACCTAAAAAAAACTAATGTGACCATTCAATTCGGAACGGAGGGAGTAGTAGTATAATTTTCTAAGAACTCTTTGGCTGGATTTGGACTCAGCCATGGTGGTCATATTAATATCCAAAATGTCTTCTCAGCCCTTGTGTACTTAATTGATTTTATTTTTTGGCATCCAACTTAATTGAATTATTAGGTTGGTCAATCTAGAAAGTAGAAGAAACCACATTTAAAGCATTGTTTGCAAAATACAGAAATAAAGACCCAAAACTAAGAATGGGCTCCTTCCACTTCCACTTCCATCAGAAGCCCAAACGACGGGTTTATGACTATTCCAAGACCAAGACAAGCCCAACGCCATTTTGGAACCAACGACAGGTTTATACAAAGCTTGTTTGTTTGTAACCTTCCTTGATCAAACGCCATTTCCCTCCATTTTTGTACTGAAACCAAATACTTATCAAGATCCCAAATCAGTAGAAAATCTACAGAATCGCTCGCAGATCTCGGCGGACAGAAAAAGAGTAAGTCAGACTGTGATTTCATTCTCTTTTCTATTTTCATGTAGTTATTATGTAAGTATATATATATAGCTTTCGTGATTAAAAAGTAGATGAGATGATTGGGAGATTAGTAATTACATGATTAAAAAGTAGATTAGTTGCTTTTATGTTAATCTAGCTTCTGATTTTGCTTTATGTTGCAATATGGTTTAAGTTCTGGATGTTGGGGTCTGCTATGTTTGATTTTAGCAAGGTTTTTTTTTTAAAGGCTAAATCAGATGTTAATCTTGTCTTTTGTTTGTGGTGCAGGTTTGATAAAATGAACGAGGTAAAGATTTCTGACTATCTTGGAGCCTTAAATGACTGGACCGATATCCCCGATTCAGTTCTAGACAGGCTTCGAGGAACAGGTTTCGAAAACCTGTTAAAACTTGGACGATGCCAACACTCCATCAACCTCATTGTAGCGTCTCTCGACTACTACAATGTTGATGAACGAACGGTGTTTTATTTTCAACGGGAAAAAAGTTTTTATCGGCCTTGAAGATGTGCTAAGAATCACTGGATTACCAATTGATGGCAATCCAGTTATTGTAGATACAAGACAGTCAAAGGTAGCTCAAGCTGACGAACTATTGGCATTACCTGCTGGATTTAAGCTTAAAGATAGGGGCGTGACCCTTAAAGATTTAAGACTTGCTTTTATGAACTCTGAAGATAAAGATAGCCATCTATATCTCCGAGCTTTGCTTTTATGCGTTTGGTTCTCTAAACACGACCCCAATCGAACTGAGGCAGCGCTAAAGGTGGTTTTTGAGCGACCAGAGGTAAGTCACCAAGCATTTTTTTTTTTGTCAATTTTGTTTGTTAGTCACAAGTCACCTAACCTTTTGAGTTTTTATTGTAGATTAAAGAAAACCCTTACTCACTCACGGCTGCCGGATAATTTTCTTCTGGAGCCGTATCGGAGACAGATAGGGCTGGCATCCTCATGTACTTCTCTGATATGCTTATCGAGGGTCGTTTTTCATGACCCACGTATTGAATTCAGAGGAGAAATCGACGAGAGGTTGGCTAAAAGAACTCAAGATATCTCTAATCTGCATGAGAATAGCCGTGCAACCATAAATAGGGCTGGCTTAGGCAGAGATTGGCCAACTGAACTTAGTGAATTTGTAGAACATTGGAATAAAAGATGGGAAAATCTTTTGGTTCCAAGAAATGGTTAGTAATCAATCTCAGAATTTTTTTTTTTTTTTTTTTTTTGCTATTTCTCAAATTTTGTTTCTATTTTCCAATATTTATTGATTTTTTATTGGAGTGTCATAGGTGAAGAGAGCACAAGTTCTGATGATAGGCATGAGGAGACTTGTACTGGGACAGCATCACAAGGAACATCTCTTGTCCAAGATAATGTCGAAGGCAGAAGCGAGCATTCTCCTCTTAACTCTTCTTCTTCTTCTTCTTCTTCTTCTTCTTCTTCTTCTCAAGGAATCAAAACTGAGCAATCTCATTTTGACGGTACTCTTTCTCCTTCTGTACAAGGAGACAGTTACATGTTGGATATTAGGACAGGTAATGATTGTTAATCATTTTCGAAATATATTTAGGCTATTGTTAACCAATTCATTGATTTCAATTGGAATGTGATTGGTTGATATATTTTTTGTAGATATCATGGAGCAGCAGCCCATGCACGAGGAGGTAACCCCACAAGTAACTGCACAAGAAACACCTATTCAAGAACGGGGAGGTAGTAATTATTAAAATCATTTTCCAACAATATTATGGCTGAATACACTTAACTTAATTTTATGTTATTAACCAATTTATTGATTTTTTATTGGATTTTCATAGCTAAAAATTGATTTCTTTTTGTGCTGGTATCTTTGTGTAGAAAGCATGGAGCAGCAGGCCACATATGAGGAGGTAGCTGCACAAGGAACACTAATAATCCGAGAAAGAGTTGAACAAAGAGGTAAAAGAACTTGAATAGTTTGAATTGAACACCAGCATGATGCTTTAGTTCATTATTTATAGTATTAACTTATAAATCTTGATTTTAATGATTAACTTATAAACCCTTCTCTAAAGATTTCCTTGGATACCTTATCTCAAAACTTACTCAAAGCAAAATGATAAGAAAAATGAGCCAAAGGAAATTTTATTTCTGTTTTTGTTGGTATATTTGTGTAGAGAGTATGGAGTGGCAGCCCATGCATGAAGAGGTAATCACACAAGGAACACTTGTCATCCGAGAAAGAACTGAACAGAGAGGTAAAATGATTATTTTAAGACTAGCCAGTTAGTAATTGATTTTTGTTTCAACAACCAAGGAATTGATCTTCTGTTTTGGTTGGTATATTTGTATAGAGAGCATGCAGGAGCAGGGTGCTTCAAAAAGAAGAAAAATAGTGAGAACAATGTTGATACAACAAACATTATGAGTTCTGGTAAGATTTCAACCATTGAAACCCCTAGGGATTAGGAAGTAGAAACCTTTAGCCAACCAAGTAATTGATCCCTTGTTTTGTTGGTATATTTGTATTAGAGAGCAAGCAAGTGGAAAGGGTAGTACTGAAGCGGCCGCACTTTCTTAGGATAAGCAGTTGGTTAAAAGGAACAGCATTGTTACTCTTCTTCATGATCAAAGGTTAATATCAAAATCTGATATATATATCTTATGCATATCTTTTTTGTTGTTTTAAGTGTGTCTACTATATATAAGCTCATGATTTTATTCTCATTTAATTATTTTCATTAATTTATGGCAGCAACTGAATGAGAAGCCGAGGAAGAGTTTGCACTACTGTTAGGTATGTATATTTTTGGTCAAATTATATTGCTTTTTTCCACAAAAGAATACCTGCATTTTTTCAGCTTCTGTTACTGATGCCCAAATGTTGGTGTTGAGTGCATATTTTCCTATTCTTTTAGTGTCCTATGAAGGTGTTTTAGTGACTTTTTAAGTTGATTTGCATTTAGTTTGTCCCTTTATGTGTTTTAGGTACTTGAAAAGTGAATTGGAATCAAAGGAATTCATATGGGAGCAATTAAGTGAATCTGAAAAGAAGGGATCAACATTCACCAAGAGCAAGTAAGAATTTTCCTGTTTCGACCTGTTTTCTCAACCCGCTTTCATTGAAAACTCGACCTGTCAGCAGGGTCGAAACAGACCATAAGGATTGAGGACAGATTTGGGCACGTTGGGCCTAATTATGTTGGGCTTACAATTTCAAGACACATGACATGTGGGTCTGGAAATATAGTGTGTGACCCATGTTTATTTTTAGTTGGTTTTGGACTTGATGGCAAAATTGTAAATTGCCAACAACTTAAGTAAAAATTAGGTTAAGAAATAAAGGAGGCAGCCGGATGCCTTAGCAAGAAGAGTTTTTAGTTTTTGGATTTTGCTGGGAATTTTAGACGTGGAAACAGCTTTGGGAAGAAGACAAATTGAGAGATCAACTCTCTCTCTTGGTTCTTTCTCTTTCTATTTAATTTCATGTTCATGTTTACTCATTATTTTAGTGTTTTCATCTCTAAAATTATGAGTAGCTAAATTTCTCTTTTCCAATTCTAAAGCAAATTGATTCTAGGGTTTTTAATTTATGAGGTTTTGTTCTTAATTAAATTCTTTTAATTGGGTATCCTAATTTTCTCCGTATTGTTGGAATGATTGCATGTTTTAATTAATTAGAAGTGCACCTGGTTAATTTTGATATACTATCAATTGTAGATTTTCAAATCCCTAGTAACAACTTAGAGTAGCCCTCTAAGAGAAAATTAGGACTAAATTGAACATTGCCTATATTAGTGAATGTTGTTAGAGGTAACTAATATTTTTCTAGATCTTTATGCAATAAGGTATTTGAACCTGGTAGACGATTGGAACTAGGTTGGTATATTTATTAGAATTTAGTCTAGGACTTGCGTCATGACTAATGAGGATTAAGGAAAAATAGGGATTAATTGGCATTTAGCGTTTAATCTACGTTACCTATCTAATTGAGAGAATTTACCTTTTGTACCAATGATTAAATTAATTACCTATGAATCAATGCTTTAGAATTGGGAATTTCCATTAATTAAAATCTATCTTCTTGATTTACATATTTGCAATCTATTTATTTTTATTGCACTTAATTTATAACTAAATCAAAACCCCCCATTTTTACTTTAAATTTGTTTGAATAAGTAGTTAAGATTCTTAGCTTCCTTGGGATTCGACTCGTATTTACCCTAACTATAAGTTAGAAAATTACGATTATTATTTGATGTGTTGCGACGCGCATCAGTTGGACTGGCTAAAATCTATTATATATTTTATGCTGCTGGCTACTTCTTGTTTATTCATATCCTTTTTGCAGGAAATCCAAGAAATAGAAATGTTCAAGAAGCCAGGCCATCCCAGCCTCGAAAATTGAGTCACTTGGCGAAGAAAGATACCCAGTAACTCTGTTTTTTTGTTTTTTGGGAACACTGCTCCAGTGCTCCTGGGATATTAATTTTGTGAAAAAAAACTTTGGCCTTGTGTAAGTAAGTTTAACCTAACAGTCCAATAGTGAATGTTTAAGTTAAACGATCTATGTTAAGTGTTACATTTGTATATAAGCAATCTGAAATCTCTCTTTTGTTCATTGTATTCCTGCCATAGCTGTTGTCCACCTGCATGTCTAATATAAGATTACAGAAGAATTTTCAATTTTTGGCCCTTTTTTTTGGTGTTAACATTACTTTGTCCAGAGAGCTCTGCACCATTTGATGGAAATTGTATGGTGGTTGTCTTATGATCTTGCTTGATTATAGTGACATCAAAATTGTTATAAAAGCCTAACTTTTTCCCACTTTCAAGAGCTTCTTAATCACATAATATTTCTAATTTGCCAGGTGATTGATATATGAAATATCTGGTTTTCTAGGATTTTTAAATTCCAAACTCCAAGTTGTCATATTAACTTGGAAATACTATGACTTTGGCTAATTTTCCCACTAATGGAGCCAAATTAAAACCCAAAATTTTCTCTTCCCTTCCACACTGTTCTACCCATCCCCTGCGCCTCCTGCCCTCCTGTTCTTTTTTTTTTTTTTTTTTTTTTAATTTCTGATTTTCTTCCATTGCCCCTTCTCTGCTACAGCCTGCAAGCCCTCATGATCAACCCATCCGCTCACCCAGTCCTGCTGCTGAAGTGGTGCCGAAGAGGAAGCTTCTGCCCCGCTCCCCTCACCCCGTTCCCCAGCTGTTGTCCCTGATATCGAATCGGGGCTGAATCAGGCGAGTAAGCTCTTTCCTCCGCAGGGAAAACAATAGCCAAGACAAGAAAACCAGAACTCCCTACTTTGTTCCTTCCCCTGTTGCTTCTCTTCCTCAAATCAGAAGAATTCAGAGTTGATTTATGGATGGAGGAAATTCAATTGCTAAATGCTAAGGTACTTTATATGCTTTGTTTAGATGTTTAACGCTTATGCAATTGTTGGTATGAGTTGAGTCATGTGACATCAAAACTGACTGGAAATTGAAAATTTTTTAAACTCAATCGTGTTTCGACGTGTCCGGCCGTGTCCATCCCGTGTCCCGCCGTGTCCATCGCCTGTTTTTTTTGTTTGCCGTGTCTCGGCGTATCGGACACCGTATTTCGACGTGTCGAAGGCGTATCCGTGTCGGAGGATACGTCGACCTATTTGACGTGTCCGTGCTTCAGAGATGAGACCTTGTTCTCAACTTGTTTCATAATTAATCATAGCGCTTTTTATAGTCAACTTGACATGATGAAAGTTATCTGTTTAATGTCACCAGATGAGGAAAACTAAAAACTTGCCATAATGTTATTCTTCATTGAGAAAGAAAAAAAAAGATAATCACAGTTATTCCACTGTTTCATATAGCATTCACTATGTGATCTTTTCTTTTTTCATGGCTAATATTGTCATGTTTCCTACTGTCATCATTTATAATTAGATTATATATGCATTGAGATGTGGGCAGCAACCAACAGATGAGTCTGTCATGATCCATTTGGTAGGAAGGAAGGAAAATGGTAAGGAAAGAAATTTCATCAATCCAATGGTAGAGCGACAAATTAGCTTGTATGATTGTGCATTGAATTGAGCAAATTTCCCTCTTCATCCATTTCCTTCCTTCCTACCAAACAGTATGTCATCAAGTTCTGTATCAAGCATGGGTGATTGGAATAGGAGGATCTGACACTGAACCATTGATTAAAAGATTAGCAACCCAATAGTTGGCATGCAGCCTTAGTGAAGTGCACACCATCCCAGCTGATATATTATATATAATATATAAGGAAGGGTCTTCACATGTTGCACCATATACTTGAGTGCCATTTGGAAGTGGCAATATCCCTCCGCAGCCTACATCGATCCCGTTCTTATGAAAGCCACAACAAATCTTTTGTACCTCCACAAATCCTGGAAAGAAGAAGGAATAGGAAGAAACAGATCATATTTTGTTAAAGATTGGCTTAATGAGCAAAAAGGTCTCTGAACTTACACCGAACTATCAAATAAGCTCCTGAACTTGTATTTGGCCAAATAAGCCCCTGAACTCTTAAAAAAAGCCAAATAAGCTCTGTTGTCCAGGCTAAATGCTCAAATAAGGACTAAACGTTTCAAGATTTTCTCAAATAAGGATCAAAATACACAATTCCAACAAATTAGAACACATACTTAGCAAATTTTTACAAATAGCAAATTTTTACAAATTAGGGAATCCTTAAATGAAAACCAATGCTACTCATACATACACATTAAATTTGATAGAAAAATGATATTATCATGTTAATTAAAAATCAAACCCTATTAATCAAAATAAATTCATTAAACGTAATATGATATAAAATTATTGCGTGCTTTTCAATTTATATATATCTCACACACTAGTATTAACTTATATTGTATCCAATTTGTAAAAAAATATTAAGTATGTTTTATAATTTGTTGAAATTGTGTATTTTGATCCTTATTTGAGAAAATCTTAAAATGTTTAGTCCTTATTTGAGCAATTTAGCCTTGGCATCAAGGCTTATTTGGCCTTTTATAAGAGTTCAGGGGCTTATTTGGCCAAAATAAAAGTTCAGGGGCTTATTTGACGGTTGTTAAGGGCCAAAATGAGGAAGGCCTTGATTTGTACATACCCCATCAAAACACACTCAAACCGGGCTAAAGTAGCCCTCTCTTATCACATACCCGTGGCTTCAAGGCCCAACTCACACACACAAATCTTGGGTAGATGGGCCTGCCGTACCACACACACATACAAGCCCATCATTCCACACTCCAAAATACACACAAAGCCCAAAACACATACAATACATGGCAATGTACTTCAAATACACACAAAGCCCAAAACACATACGACACATGGGCAATGTACTTCAAAATGCACAAGGCCCAAAAACACATACCACATGGGCAACGTATAAAGCACACAAAGCCCAAAGTACGTACAGTACATATGCGCTTTTCTCCCTGTAAATAAAAGACAAGACCTAAGGTGCACGTGGCACAAGAGTCACCGCATGCCGCGAAAGAAAAGATCAGCAGGACATAGCCATACCACTCCCTGCTGCTACAATGTGCCTTTTTCTCAGCAGGATACACACAACAATATTCGAAGGCGGCTTCCAGGGAAGTATTTCACTTAAGTATTTTCCTTTGATGCTTTAAGGCTTAAAATGTCGCATGACACTAACATTTCTCTCTGCCAAAAACACAACCGTGGTCCAAGCCTGCGGCGGGAAAACATTGGAAGCGTGGATTGGCGGCAAAAGAGGAAGGAATTCCCACCGTTACCAATTTTGGGGGAGACATCCACGCTTGGTAACTGATCTCAGACCCAAAGAGAGTAACTGAGCTGCAGGAAGGGAATCAAACAAGGCTAGTTGACTTTGGAGGAATCCCAACCACTTCTGATGAGGAAAACGACTCATGGGAAAGGGACACTTGCTCAATAAAGGAGAGACCAATTTCAAAAATGGGAAAACACCGCTGTTAGCACTCCAAAGGGGAAGGTTTTCACTACCAGCCGGTCAAAGATACCGATCCCTCTGGGCCATATGCAGTAGTAGGAATCTCGGGGTGACCGGCGGGTATAAGCCTGGACCGGATTAAACGATGATTATAAAATGGTGTTTCTACTTCGAATGAAAGCAGAAGAACTCTGGAATTCAAGCTCAAGCAATCAACTAAGAAATTGGCTTTCTAGAGTTCAAATCAGTGTTTTCCTCTACCAAAAAGTCTGATAGCCTTGCATGTCTCCTTTCTTGTAATTTGTATTTTTTCCTCTTTCTTCCAAATCCTCCTTCTTAATTGTTTTTCTCATAAAGAAAGAAGATAAACGAAGAAAATGATGATGTCCTTTTAAAGCATTATATCCTCTTTTTTTATCCTCCCCAGTTCTTAAAAGGGGAAAGATTTTAATTATCTGTCTCCTGCCATAGCAACTTTCCTCACAGTGTCTCTTCTTCTTCACCTATATTCTTCTCGGTCGCCAATTTTCTGAACCCTCTTCCTCTTCAGGGGAAGTTGGGCCGGCTAGAACTCATTTACAGAGCCAGACCCGGGCCCATTTTCTTCTTTCCATAAAAGACTCCCACAACGGTTCGATGTAAGTTCAATGGCCTTTTTGCTCATTAAGCCGTTAAAGATTGTTATGGAAGGAGTAATGGTTGGCTGCTGAGTTACTAAATTGGTGAATCCATGACATCCTAAAACTTTCACAAGTGTTAAATTGTTGAAAGATGGGACTAAACTCTTTAATTTGCCAGCACTTGAAGAATTTTCAATTCTTCCTTCCAGTTTAATTAGACAATCTCAATTCACTTAACTTAGTGAGTGCTGCATGTCTTTGTTCATCACCCAATCCTTTAAAAGAAATTGAAAAGTATGAACTTGAAATAATGCAAATCAGCTAGCGAACCAATTTTTCAACAAGGCATGCTAAATTGGCTGGTTCCTATAATGGCTTGCCATGCTAACCAGCTTCAAGGTGCTATCCAACAAAATTAGTGCCTATATCTATCTAATAGGACATTCTGTTGTTAAGGGACCACAACAACTTAAGGCTAATTTTGGCAAAAAAAAAGTCATTAATTTTGAAAAAAAAGGGGAATAAGGTCAATAATTTGCAGGCTCCGTCTCTTTGGAACATGAAATCACTATGTACGGGTTCCCTTTGTGTTATATACGCCTGGCCCAACTCACCAGCCCAATCCTACTTTTATTATGGCCGAAATCCAAATTGGCCTTATTTATGTTATTTACTTGCCGTTTAAATTTAGATTTAAGTTAAGTAAGCCTTAGTTTCCTTAATACCTTTTTATTAGGAAAGAGCCGTTGTCTAAAAATGATACTTTATTGATTTATTCCTATTTCAATTTTCAACAAAAATTAATACAAAACCCCTGTTTTCCTCTCAAAATCCCACTCCCAATCGAACTCCGTCCACCACCCTTTCGCAGCTGAACCCCGACCAACCCGACGCCAACCGACCATTCCCCAAGCCTCAATCGGCTTACGCTGTCGCATCGCACCACCGTCTGCAGTTCTCTACCCATTTGCAAAGGTACCAAACACTTTTCTGCCGTTTCCTTCCTCCTCCTACAAATTCCTCTCAAACACCGTAAAAACTATGAAGAAGTTTCCTTCTCTAGGCTTCATTGACATTAAAGGGCATTGTAGTACAATAGAAATAATAAAGTCGATAGAAATTCCAGGAACAAAAGAGTCAAAACGAATTCCATGGTCACTTCCAGATGGCATATGTCGTGAATTCTCACTAGGCCAGATTAAAGCTGCTACCAATAATTTCCATAAAGACTTCATTATTGGTTCAGCTACAACTGGTCAAGTTACATTTGGGATGGTTTATAAGGGGACCATGGATGATGGGACTTTTGTTGCTGTCTCACGCTGTTCCAACGTAAAATCTAATAAGTTCTCTCTCTTTGAGCAATTAAGAAGAGAGATAGAGTCACTTTGCTAGTTGCGCCATCCAAACATAAAGTCCCTAATTGGCTTCTGCTTTACCCGAGATGAGTACATTTGTCTATGAATGTGGAATCAGAGGCTCACTCTTGGATAATCTCTTGGATCATCCCTTGAGGCGTAATATTCGATACGATTGGAGAGGTTGGCTATCACTCCCGCTCTTTGATCTTCCCCCACTCAATTGGAAAAGGAGGATAGAGATTTGTATTGGTGTAGTGCGTGGATTACACTACCTTCACACAAGAGCCAAGCATCCTATAATACATGGTAGAATCCACGTCTCAAGCATCCTTTTAGACAATGAATGGTGTCCTAAGCTTTTAGATTTCGGTTCTTTAATGATCAGTGCCCTTACCACCTCTTCCGTTAGCACCTTCTCCAGTAACAAAGACAAGAAAAAAAAATTAGCGAAAGAGGAATGGTCCAAACCCAAGGATGTGATCTCTTTTGGGATCATGTTATTTAAAGTAATTAGTGGTGGTGGTAGAAAACCCAAGGGGGTACGGATAAATGTCTAGGCTATTGAATTTGGGAGTGTAGGAAAGATTCATGATGTCGTTGATCCATATCTCAAGGGGGAGATAGCTCCCGAATGTTTCAACAAATATTTAGAAATAGCTGCTAGTTGCACCCACATTAAGCGAAATGAAAGGCCAGTAATAGGGGAGGTGGAGGTCACACTAGAGCTTGCCTTGGAGTTGCAAAAGAAAGCAGATTCTGAAATGGAGGGCATTGCTCCTCATGGAGAACGTAAGTATGAGGAAACATTATATTGTTGATAATTTTCTTGCTTAGAATCAATAAGAAGTAGTCAAACTTGAAAACCTAAGTCATGGATATATATTAAAACAATAGAAGTTGGAAAAAAGGAAGGTTATTAATTATTGAGGTCTCCTCCTTTTGACAATTGGCATATATGTCCCTAAATGCCATGTGTCATTTATTTATTTATCATTTTATTCAAATTAAATAATTAAATCACTTCATCTTATGAAAATTAAATGTTATGTAATATTCCAATTTAGATCCAAAATTATTATCTCCTTAATTATTGTGTTACACCTAATTGCTCATCTCATTTTAGATCCAAATTTAATTCCCAAATTATAGTTTCATAGTAAATTACTACACATCTTTATCTTTGAATGTTTGAATGTTTAAATTATAGTTAACACCATCAATCAAGTAGTTAGTAATTGATATTTTTCAATCAAATCAATGATTATTATGAATTTTGAATATTTATAATTTAAATTAATTTTACAATTCTTACCAATTTTACTAAACATATCAACTATAAATAATCACTGCCTTTGCAGAACAACTTTTATCTATTCTTCTTTTTTCTTTCAACTCTACATAGTATAGAAATCTTGACGCTGTCAATATTTTGCTCCACTTTTGATTATTTCTTTTCTTTGTATATTCATTTTATTATAATACCATTTTCTTTCTTTTTCTTGACTAATTCATGAGTATATGCTATATAATTTTATTATTTGTTGTACTTTGTGTTTAACATTTGTTATTTATTTTACTCCATCAAAATTGCTTGAATCAATCGATTGGGAAAGAAAAGACTTCAATCTTGTGATGGTATATCCATGAGCCTGTTATCAATTTGAATCATTATTAAACGTATAATAATTTTTTAGATTAGGAAGAGATGTACTAGATTCACCTGACGAGACAATCTTCAATGGCCATCAATGGAGTAGAGGGTGGTGCCGTGGCAGGGTGGCGGAGTGTAATAGTGTATCCCATTTTCCATTTCATTTTTATTCATTCCATGTAAACTTAAAAGTGGTACATTTTTTTGTTATGCTATACCTTTTGGTATTTTAAGCTTTTAGGGTTTAGCTCATAGTCTGTTCAAATTTTCAGCTTGTCTTTGTTTAAAAAGCAGCTTTAATTTTTTTCTTTTTCTTTTTCAATGAAATTCAAGCTTTGGATCTAATGTGTCTTAATCCCCAAATTGATTAATGGCTATGTTGAGCGAATTACTAAATAGTACTCCCTCTGTTCCTTTTTAATTGTCCCTCTCCCTTGTTCCTTTTTAATTGTCCCTCATATTTCTTTTCCAGAAATACCCTCCTTGAAACATGAGTTTAATTAAAAGGTCAAACATACATTTAATTAGAGAGAAGCAATGGCTTAAGGGCATTATAGGAAGATTAAGTGAAATTGTAATAGAATTTAGGAAACTAACTAAAATTAACTACTTTTCTTAAAGAAATAAATCGGTTAAAAGGGACAATTAAAAAGGAACAGAGGGAGTAATTCACCTAACATCTTGCTATCTAACGTTTTCATGAAATATTAATTTTATAGTAAAATATTAAATTAATTAATGTTGATTGAATTTAATGGAAAATTAAAAAAATTATAACCATTAAATATTTGATTGACGGATTGTTATGATCATTACTCTTTCATTATCATCTAATTAGAATTCATATTAATACAAGTTGATCAGCTCGCGCTGGTGCTACGGGCGTTCTTTTTTTAGAATCGTTATTTATCACCATACATATATTAAAAGATTTTCGTCAGAAATTTAAAATGGAGACAGTGCTTTGACGTGTTTATTGGGATTATTCTATTTCCCTTTCTAAGGTACAGATTTTTCAAAAAATAATCGACGGGAAAAAAAAAACAAAGTCAATAAATGCAACACTTGTGGAATTGGCAAATGGGAGGGTGCAATTAACTAAATCTGATTCTAGAAATCTTGTAATTACCAAAAAGGTAAGGGGAAAGAAGGAAATAAAAGAATATGACATGCGACTTTTTGAGTCATTTGTCAATTGGGAAATGACCAAAAAGTTTAGTTATTTAATCCCCTCAAGAAAAAAAATTTAGGACATTTAAGTAATCTGTCAAGTAGGTAAAGACGAAAAATGTTAGTTCTCTAGCTCATCATCAATCCTTGATGGGAATCATTTATTAATTCCACTGCTCTATTCAAGTCCATTGAGAAATGACCAAAAAGATTACTTATTTAATCCCCTCAAGAATCAAAAGTTAGGACATTTAAGTAATATGCCAAGTAGGAAAAGACGAAAAAAAAAGCTCTCTAACTCCAAAAGGAAGCCTTGGTAGGGATCTTTTAGTAGTTCCACTACTCTATTAAAGTTTAGGACATTTAAGTAATCTGCCAGGTAGGTAAAGACGAAAAAGATTACTTCTTCAGCTCATCATTAATCCGGGGTAGGGATCTTTTAGTAATTCCACCCAGCTTATCATTAATTCGGGGTAGGGATCTTTTAGTAATTCCACTACTCTATTAAAGTCAATTGAGAAATGACCAAAAAGTCTAGTTATTTAATCACCTCAAGAATCAAAAGTTAGGGCATTTAAATAATCGGCCAAGTGGGAAAAGACGAAATAAATTAGTTCTCTCGCTCCTCATTAATTCGGGGTAGGGATATTTTAGTAATTTCCTTATGTTTATTCAAATAATATGTAGTGTATATATATATATATATATATCTTAAATTACTCTAACTCTTAGTGGCAATATTCGACCAAAAATAACTAAATTAATGAGAAACTTTCATATTTAAATTTTGATTTAATTTACCATAAAGAAATTGGTAAACATAATAATTTTGTGAAATTTGGTAAAAGACTAAAACTAAAAGTAATATTATAAATTTGGTAATATTTAATATTGATAAAATGTTACTAAAAATTTTTAAGAATGCAATACTACCGAAATTTCTAAAGATGAGAAATTACTAAATTTATGTAAAATCATAAGTAACTTTAGTAACATGTTACTTTTTTTTTGTTAAATTAGGTCACAGTTTTTTTGGTAACTTTCAATATTAATAAAAAGGTTACTAAAATTTTTAAGAATACATGATTAGTAAAATTTCTAAAGATGTGAGATTGTTAAATTTATTTAGGGTCTTCTTTCCTCATGAAAGTAATATAGTATTACCTTTTTCATTAAATAATTCAATAAAGTTGGTAATCTTCAATATTAACGAAACTTTAAATTTCTAATTAAGAATGTAGTGGTTTCTAAATTTTCTAGGCTAAAATCTCAATTAGGGTCCTAAACTTTGCCAAAAGGGTCAAATAAGTGCCCAAACAATGAAAAGGTCAAATTAGTGCCTGAACTTTTCGATTTGGGGCAATTCAGTCCAAAATGTTAGATTATAAGTCTGTTAAATGTAAATAATCCAAAACATTTTGGACTGAATTGACCCAAATCGAAAAGTTTAGGCACTAATTTGACATTTTCATAGTTTGGGCACTTATTTGACCATTTTGGCAAAGTTCAGGGTCCTAATTGAGATTTTAGCCAATTTTCTTAGAATGTGAGGCTACTGAATTTATGTAGAAATCGCAAAAGTTTAGGTAACATGTTACCTTTCAAACCGAATCAGTAAAAATCAATGAAATTTTCACATTTACTATGATTAATTAAGTTAATAAAATGTTTATAAGTTTAAAACTAAAATGTTTATAAGATATTAGTATAAAAAGTTTAATAAGGTTATTAAAAACTTTATAAAGTTACTAGAAGTTTAGGTCTCTAAATACCTTATCAGGTTGCCAAGAGAAAATATATAAGGTTACTTAAATATTTAAAAACTACTAAAAGCTAAATAAGGTCACTAAAAATACTTATAATAAAGTTATTTAAATGTTTATAATTGTTACTGAGAAACTTAATGAGATAATAACAATAATTAACTTAATAAGGTTTATAAATGAACATAATAAGGTTAATGAAAAGTTTTATAAGGTTAGTATATAAAAAAAGCCTATAATATTAATAACATAGCATAATAATGTTATTAAAAAAACATTATAATTAAGATCTCTAAAGAAGGTTGATAAGGTTAATAAAAAGCATATTCAAGTCGTTAAACGTGTTCAATTAGATTTCTAATAAACTTACAAGGTTAACAAAAGTTTAATAATAAGTTACTAAAACCTTAACGTGATCACTAGATACTTATCAAGGTTTTTTAAAAAATTAATGAGGTCAATAAAGTTACTAAAACTTAGTAAAGCTTACTAAGTTTGAATGAAGAAAAGGTTAGGAGCTATTCTAGAAGAAAGTAAGGTTAGGAGAGATTTCAGGTATACTCTTAGCCATAATCTTTTGTTGCATTTTCTTCTATTTGCTTTGCCTAAGAAAGCCATTCCCATTCCCTAGACAGGTAATAACTTGGCAAAAAAATGAATTATTATTGCGGAAAGACTAATAGGAAAGTATCAATATCATATCAGAAGGTATAAATTCCGAATCAATGAAAAACGTGAAAGAACAATTAAATGCAAGAGAGGCTTGATTACAAGCCTAAGTTTAGGTTCCT
The DNA here is from genome assembly GCA_001974805.1 of Corchorus capsularis. Lineage (NCBI taxonomy): Eukaryota > Viridiplantae > Streptophyta > Magnoliopsida > Malvales > Malvaceae > Corchorus > Corchorus capsularis. The sequence continues at coordinate 56,813 of AWWV01013987.1, read as the reverse complement.
TTGAATCATAAAGGACATGGTTTAGCCATTGAAATGCTGATTTGATAGAATTTGTAGAAGGGAATCTCCTTACATATTTCTTTTTTTTTTTTGAATGAGTACATGTGAAATCTCATTACAATCAGAATAAATCTCTATATGCCCAAACATCTAAATCAGAAATCAACTCAAACTAAGAAACTGCCATAAATAAATCACTACCAAATATACAAATAAACCAAATTACAAATTAAACTCACATTCCGTGAGACTTGAACCCAGGACCTCATATTTCTGGTTTTACAATTAATAGTAATTTACATACAAGAGAATAATAATCAAGAATTAATGTGTATGTACAAGATTAGTGGGTGAATTTCCTAAAGTCCAACTCATGTTGATTTCCTAGACTTAAGCCTTTAATCTAGTCTCTCCTCTTGCATTTGAATGTTCTTTCACGTTTTACACAACTTCTGATTTGAAATTTATACCTTCTGATATGATGTGATATGATATTGATACTTTCCTTATTAAAAACCTGGTCATGGTGTAAACAAATGATGTACTAATATATTGATATGTTGAGAATTTGGTTGGGCTAGCCCACAAGTGATTCTAATTCAATTTGATTGTATAAATACATTCCTTATAACAAAGACTGATTATATTGATGAATAATAAACCTTTTTCTTGTTTCCTCTCTATGTCTCTTTGCTCTCACTCGAAGCTCTGTCTTGAGAACCATTCTTCCCCTTGGTTTTCGTGATAATCTTCTTCTTCTATTTTTCCCTTTATCATATATCTTGTCTTATTCTAATTTTCCCCTTCTACATGACGTATGGAGGATGTAGGCAGAGAGATGTTGGAGAATTGTGCTGGTTTACCATTGGCTATTGTTGTGCTTGCTGGACTTTTGGCAACAAAAGAAACAGTGAATGATTGGGACATGGTGAAAAAAATATCAAGTCAAACTTGGCAAGAACTGAAGGACACATGCAATAAGCTAAACTGTCTGAGGTATTGGCTTTAAGTTATCATGAATTGCCTAAGCAAATGAAATCATGCTTCTTATATCTGAGTCAGTTTCCAGAAGATTTTGAGATTACCAAGAAAGAAATTAGTTCAGCAACGGGTTGCAGAAGGCATTATATCGTCGCAAGATGTAGTGGACAATGAAACCCTAGAGGAAGTTGGAGAAAGCTACTTTCATGACTTGATAAATAGGTGCATGGTGCAACTGAAGTGAAGGGTTCAACAAGAACAATCAATACTTGTCGCCTCCATGACCTTATGTGTGACCTATGCCTGTCAGAGGCCAAATGAGAAACTTTCATCCATATTATTGATCATGAGCATGGAAACAAAACTAATGTTGCTCCTCAATCTTCCAGAAATTCAAAAACAGTGTCAGAAAGCAGATTTCGCAGGTGTGCCATCTACTTGGATCGTTATGGAGTGGATATTTTGCCAGATGACCAGAAAAATCCCAACCTCAGGTTACTGTTTTTTTTCCATCCGAAAAGACATGAAGTAAATGATCTGGAGCGTTTGAAATCTGTGTTTGAAGAATTCAAATTGTTTAAAGTGTTAGATGTTGAAGGAATTAGAGGGCTGAAGGAGAAGTTGCTAGGAGATGTAAGAGATCTAATTCAATTGAGATTTTTAAGTTTGAAGTAAACACGTATCAGAGAATTGCCAACATTTCTTGGCAATCTCGTTGGCTTGTAGAGTCTAAATTTGCTAACAGTTAAAAAACTTTCATGGGAATCAACTGTACAAGTGCCAGATGTCATAGGGAAGATGGAGCAATTGAGACATCTATATTTGCCTAAGTGGTGTGGCAATATTACAGATAAGTTACAGTTGGCTAATTTGAGCGACTTGCAAACTCTTGTCAATTTTCCTACTAACAAATGTGACGTTTAAGATCTTCTCAGTTTGACAAACCTCCATAAACTTGTTCTGAATGACCCTAGATACTTTGAAGCGTTTGTCCAAATATTTGAACCTCCAAGTAAAACATTACCAAACCTCATGTCTCTGTCTTTGAAAACTGAGTTTCTTTACTTTCCAGATAAGGTTGGGGATTTAAGTAAATTGTTCTCTGGTTGTCCCTGTCTTTGCAAGCTGCATGTGGAAGGGAGAATAGAGAATATACCCAATAACAATCAATTCCCTTTATCAATCACCAAGTTAACTTTATGGGTTTAGACTTGTTGAAGACCCAATGAAAGCACTTGGAAAGCTACCTCACTTAAAATACTTCAGTGGATGGGAAGTATTTACCGGAAAGACAATGATCTGCTCTAAAGACAGTTTCCCCCAACTACGAACTTTACTCCTTCGTGGGTTGCCAAATTTGGAGGAGTGGACAATTGAAGAAGGAGCCATGCCTACTTTGGGTCGCTTGGGCATTTCAGATTATTATAAATTGAGGACGGCTCCAGATGGGATGAGGTACATCACTACTCTCAAAGAGATAGAGATTAGGTGGGTGTCTAGATCCTTCACAAGTGGTCTTGAGGAAAACATGGAATATTTCTACAAAGTCCAACATGTGCCTTCGGTTGTGTTTCTGAACTGAACTAAAATTACTAGTACTCACTTCCACGTGCGTGCATTGCACGTGACTCATCGTGATAATAATAATGATAGTAATTATTATATTTAGTAATGTAATTAGTATGAGATGAATATATATTGATAATAATAATAATAATAGTAATTATTATATTTAGTACTCCAATTAGCATGAGATGAGATGATCATATCAATCAATACAATAAAAACATAATAATTAAAATATGATGATTATGCCGAAAGAGATAAAATTAAGCTATGCCCATAATCACAAAGGAAATCTTCCGAATAAAAAACAATGAAATTAAATGAAAAAAGAACAAAAATATCAAAACCGACACCACAACCACACAATTTTCATAGACCAAAATTTTTTGAGCACTGCAGCAATTAAAAAAAGAGAGCTATGGTTAACAATTTCTGGGATTATAAAGAGCTCTTAATGGCTCTTCCTATATTTTGGGATGGAAACAAGATGGAGCTGTTTTTCATAGCTCTAGACCTACATATGGCCAAGTATCCCAACACTAGAGAGTGGATAAGAGTACATTTTCCAAGATTTGATTGGAAAGAATTGTTCGATACTTACATTTTTAGCGACCCACTGATCAGGCAGGTTTGTGAAACAGTGTATAACACCAAGCCTGATAAGCCAGGAGTTGACGGTGATGAGCGCTATGGTGATGATATTTTGAGTTTCGCTAGGTATATACGGAACCTTTACAGTCATGTCTACAAGCATTTGGATAACAAAAAGAAAGAGCAATTTTGTGAAATCTTTGTAGCTAGATTTAAGGCAGTGCCGCTGTTTTCTGATTTTTTAAGGAAATTAGTCTCAAGTTTCTTCTACAAAACAGAATTTAAACAGTTGTTTGCTGCATTATTCAAGTGATGTGAAGTAGTTGATGATAACATGGTTGAAGGCAAAAGCACTATTAAACACTTTTTGTTGTTTTTTTTGGCATTTGAGTGTTATTGGACTGATAGTAAGTGATATTAATGCATATGAAAAATAGATCTAACTTCTTGAAGAATGTCTTGTTGAGGCTATTACCATTCATATGCAATACTAGGTGTATTGAGAGAACAAGATGTAATCGCTTACTCCTGTCTCCTCTTTTACTTCTGTTGCAGCTGCAATAGAAATATCCTCCCCTGTATGTTGAACAACCCATTTATTACTACTTGATTGCAACATGACTTGAGTTGTTCAAGTGATGTGAAGAAAACTCATGATGGAACACTGAGTCATACCTACTGAACAAGTCCGGTAGGAATTTTCCAAAAAAATAAATAAATAGAGAGCTATGCATGTAAACAAAATCAAATTTCATCAAAAGTAGAATATTAGGGAGAAAAAGCTGAAGGAGGAGAGAGAGAAATAACTCACCAAGTTTTAGGTTTCACATACGTGAATTAATGTTATATGCTTAATAATAATAATGAGTAATAACTTATATACTATTAATAAAAATGATACAAAGAAGTAGAACTATAACAAATTTAATAATAACAAGTGGATCGACCCGTGCTGCCACGTCGGGCATTCGGAAATCTACTTCTTTGAACAATTTTCTGTTCAAATTAAATTGTTTGATACGTAGGAAATTTCGAAAGTACTATGATTTTAAATGTGTTGCATCTTTAAAAGGCTATACTATTAACATTGAGCATATGTCCTAAAGTTAGCAATAATAGTAAATATTAATTTGTACATTGACATGTGCAATAGCTTCAATTTTGTTTCCCCATCTAAAGTGTGTAGCAGTTAAACAAAAAATAAGTTTACTCTTTTTTTTATATGGACATTAAAGGCGTGAAGAGATGTTACAATTCTAGATAATTAAGGGGGATAAGATTTATTATAACATTTATATGAAAGGAAAGGATAATCACAAAAAAGGGCTCAAGGGCAAGAACTGGCTAGAAAACTAACCTAGGGTCTTCTTAGTAATTTGGCAAGTGAGAAAAGATAGAAAAGGACATAAAAAGTTCAAATGGAGCCTTCTCATCGATCCTCAAAAGGGACATTTGGTAAATTCCATAGGTCTTTCAAATAACATTCAGTATATATTTTAATTTTGCTAGTGTTAGAAATTTAGCCAATATAGAATTTCATCTAGGAAGGTAATTTAATCAAATAAGGTATGTTAAGAAAATTAAATTTAATCAAATCCAAATTTATGTAAGGATGATTATACAATACACTACCAGTGTAAATTTTAGACTCCACAGGTGGGTTGAGGCGTTGACACATGTCCCATTTCTTAATTAAATTTGCATTTAAAATTCAAAATTATTTCCTAAAGGACACATGTCAACCTTTAACCCTTGCATGAGTAGTCTGCTAAACTCCACTGACAGTGTATTGTATAATTTTCCTTAGTACGTTAAATCCAAATTTACGTAATACTATGTTGCTAGGTCATTTAATCAAATAATTAGATGTGTTAAGAAAATTAAAATATTAATTGTATAATGGTGGTTTTAGAAATATGTTAAAAAATAAGGGTATAATAGTTGATTCAAAAGTTTTACAAAATTTGTACTTTTTTTTTAGTGATAAGTGTTAGTTTTATGTGTTCATTAGTATCAATTTGGTATAGATTTTGCAATCTTTCTAACACTTTTTATGGTTTTTATTGCTAATTCATCACATTTTATGAAAATTTGACCCAATGTCACTGAAGTTTATTTTCTTTCTTTTGGTCTCTCATTTTGTATGCTGTGATTTTATCAAGACCACATTGGGTTCTATCAATTTCCTGGCATTTTTAATGCTTCTTGCAGTTGCTGTTTGTTAGAAGAGATAAAAAAAAAAAGAAAAAAAAGAAATGGTACCATTTCATGCATGGAATTGAATCATCTTATTGTGAATGTTCAACAATCATGTAATTTCACTAATAATAATATTTGCATTTTTCAGATGGCACGAATTAATATGTTGCAACTCCTTTTGTCCAGGCAATCTCTATAATTGATGCCTCCTCTTACTCACATTTGATCTTTTGAGAAGTAAGAATCGGTAACTAAAGCACAACCTGTAATTATGTGGTGCATTGATGCTGATATGATATCTTTTCACTCATAAATGTCTTTTTTCCCCCTCAATTCAAACAATCCCCTGATATCTTTGCAGATTCTCTTTGCAACTTTCAGGCCTGTGCATGCTCATAACTGGTCTCATTGAAATTCAACATTTTGGCAGGTTAGAATCCATGTCTGCAAATTAATACTCTTATCCAAATCCCTCCCTGTTTCCAGATATATTTGTTAAATGTTTGGTTTCAAGTGTCTCATCAAATTCCACTTACTCATCTTTTGCAAATCATTCGCAAATATGTGATCTAATTGACCACCATTAATGTCACCTTAGATATGCAAATTTTGCATTTGTGGCTCAATTTCAAGACTATGTTTTGTTTCGGCTATTCTCAAACCTCATTGCTGATGGCAAAGCAATTTTAAATACATATCCAATTGACAGGTCTGATTCATCATGTATTTTGTTCTCGACTTGTTTCATAAATCATATATACAAGAGGGATAGCCTGCGCTTGCGCTACAAAAATGTTTTTTATGTGAGAAAAAGTGCTTGCATTCATTCTAAACAGTTCAATATATGTTGATATTTTTCACACTATTAATGGAGTTAGTGAGTATAGAATAAAAATGGGTCTTTAGCAAAACAACTATAACTTTTCTAAAAAAACCCCAAAAAGATAGGCAAGTGTAGAAAGGATCATTTGTCCTTGACACTTAATACGGTCCATTAAAACACACTAATGTGTGTGAACATAGTTAATCATCTAAAAGATAGTCAACACAACTGAAATTTATTTTCACAATCCAACAAAAACCGTATAGAACATAAGAGTTATTAAGTAATTAGCAAATGGAGAAAAAACCAAACGGGACAAAAAGGTTGTCCCTAGTAAAAAGTTGAAAGGAGCTTTCAGTAAGCACCTTCTTGAAAAAACAATTAACATGATCTATAAAAAACATACTTAGTATGTTAATAATTTCAGAAAATGCAATTTACACTAAAAACTTAACACACCCAATTATCAAAGAATACATTATAGGGGTCGTACTAAATGTAAACTAAATATTTGTGTGCAAACCGTTAACAGACCCAACGAAAATGGACTGAAAAAATGGGTTAAAGAAGGAAAAAGGCTTGAGCAACATATAAAATTACAGAATTCTCATAAAACCCAGTAGTCAATAAATTAGCATATATGGAATTTAAAAAGGTTGGAACATCATTAATCATGTATTTAAAATGGTGGGAACACTATTAATTGAAGTTAGATTGTAAAATTACATAAAAAGATAATGTATTTTTTGAAAAAGGGTGATTAGAAGAATTTTAAAGTAATAAGCCATTTGAGAAAAGAGCAAAATGGAACGATAAGATTGTTCCAGATTAACAGTTGAAAGAGCTTTTGAGTAAATTCTATAGGGGACAAAAATAAAATGTATTATTATATATAGTGAATAATTTTGAGAACTCTTTGACTGGATTTTGACATATTCTTTTTTTTTTTTTTGCTACATGTGAACATCAAAGTAAATGATAAGCTACACAAAGGGAGGTAACCTTCTCCTATCCCTAAACCCACCCCGTCCATCCCATGATTCGAACCTGAGACCTCCTGTTGGAGGTCCAAGCTCTCAACCACTGGGCTGTCCCCTTGGGGACTATGGTCATAATATTCAAAATGTCTTCTCATCTCCCTTTTTCTTTTTTATACAAACTCTCACCACTTGGAGTAATGTACTTAATTGAATTATTAGGTTGGTCAATCTAGAAAGTAGAAACAACATTTAAAGCATTGTTTTTCCTAATTGGACAGCAAAATGATCATGCAGTCCCCCAAGACACAGAAATCAGGACCCAAACTATGAATGGGCTCCTTCCACTTCCATCAGAAGCCCAAACGACGGTTTTATGATTATGAATATCCCAAGACAAGAAGGGAGTGCTTCACTTTTAAAGTTGGTTAAAAATCTTGCTCTAACGCAGTCCAGGAGGCTTCCTTCATCAGCTCTTACAAACGCCATTTCCCTCCATTTTTGTACTGAAACCAAATACCACCAAGTCCCAAAACAGCAGACACTCTAAAGAATGAATCGCAAAGCTCGGCCAGAAATGGAGTAAGTCAGATCCTGACTTCAATTTCTTGTTTTTCATCATTCTTATGGTTAGATGGTTAGTGATTTCTTGCTAAACAAAAGTGTTTGCTTGTTATGTAAGTACAATAGTACATAAGGGGAGCATTTCTATGTATGATGATTCGTTAAAAAGAACTTTTTCATATAAGAAACATGGATTCTGGAATATTTGGAAGATTAGTGATTACATGATTAAAGATAATATTTGTTAAATGATTGGTTAATCAATAATCTGATTTGATGCTTGTTGTTCACTTCTGATGGGATGACTTTGTTTGATTATTATTGCTGTTCCTGGAAATGGGTTTTAATTTGTGATTTTTACTTGGTTTTTTTCTTTTATGCTTCATTTTATAATATCTCTGATATGTTCTATTTGTAACTCTGTTCTTGGCTGAGCTTTAATGATATCTCTGTTGGAATATATCAAAAACTAAATAAACCCTTCGCACATTTTTGGAAAAGATGGGGATTTCTGCTTGATCCTTTGATTTCATGTAATATTTCTTTTATTAATAACTTTTGTAGGCCAAATTATGAAATGCTCTCTGATTATTTTTGCAGAGTGACTTACAGGTTTGTTGAGTCTGCTGAAAACATAAAAACTTGGGGCATTATCAAGCCTGCAGCAAAGCAAAGGCTAGAAGGGACAGGTTTCGATAATCTCCTAAAGCTCACTTCCCCAGCTAAGCGTCGCTTAAATCCTCTGACAGCTTTGGTCGATACATATGACTGAGAGGAGATGTTTAAGGTTTGGTGGAGACATCAACTTGTTTTTTGGGTTAGGAGATGTCTTAAGAATAACTGGTTTACCAATAGATGGTAAACCAGTTATTGTAAAGGATGTGGATGCACGTTACTTGTGCCAAAAGTATCTTGGCACAAGTGGATTATATAAAGAACATTTGGCTGGGATTCCACTTGCTAAGCTCAGGGAATTTGGAAGTTCTTTTGAAGGCCGCAGTAATCTTGAAGGGCAAGAACTCGAATTCTACGTTCGGGCATTATGCCTATATCTGATAGGGTCTGTTGTAATCCCTCAATCAAGTAATGTAGTCCCTCCAGTTTATCTGTTGTTTTTGAAAGATATAGATGACATAGGAAACTATGCATGGGGCGCAGCCTTGTTATCAAATCTCCATCGCAGTCTTGAAAATCACATAAGAAATGGAACTGATATAAGCGCAAGTGTTAATTTTCTTACGGTAAGGAATGTAGATACCATTCATATTTCATATTTTATCATTTCATCTGTTTTATAGTAGTTTTTTTTTTTATCTTATATAATATATGGATTAACTTTTCTTCTTTTTTGTTTTTAGGTGTTTGTTTTAGAGTCTGTTCCAAGGGTTGCATTTCATGTACTCCACCCTAGGGCTACTCTAAATGATGCTTTATTATTAGAGGATAGGAATAATCGTAATACGCAATTCCCATTAATGGTTGGTTGGCACAAGAGGATGAAAGAGCATGTCATCAATGGTTCTGGTGGCTTAAGCGTTGCCTTCTTTAGAACTCTTTTCGACAATTTGCAGCAAAATGATGTAAGTTTAATTTTATTTTTCTTTCATATGACTAGCTGTTTTCTTGTATATATGTTAAGTTTTTGGTGTTTGGATGTTTCGTTGCAGATTGATTTGGCTCCATATGATAGGTTGCCTAAAGAATTTTTACCTGGACGATATGCTCAACAGATTCAAATGGAACTTGCTTTCACTTCTCTCCTATGCATGGAGAAGGTTATTCTTCATGATCCCGGAGTGTCAACTGGAAGGCAGCTTTCTTTTTCCAATAGTAAGAGTAAACTGCAGTTGTCCAAAGCTCATGCCAAACATGACGCTAAATACAAGAACAAATATAGGGGAGGAAGAAAGGATTGGCCTAAAGTACATGCTACTTTTGTGAAAGCATGGGATAATCGTTTGCAAAATTTGTATATTGACATGAATGATATAGGTAAATACACGAATAATATTAACAAATTGTATACTTGAATTATGTTCCAATATTTATTGATTTTTTATTGGAATGTCATATATAGGTGAAGAAAGCACAAGTTCTGATGATAGGCATGATGAGGGGATTCCTACCGGGACAGCCTCACAAGGAACATCTCTCTTCCAAGATAATGTCCAAGGCAGAAGCGAGCATTCTCCTCTTAACTCTTCTTCTTCTTCTTCTCAAGGAATCAGAACTGAGCAATCTCATTTTGACAGTACTATTTCTCCTTCTGTACAAGGAGACACTTACATGTTGGATATTAGGACAGGTAATGATTGTTAATCATTTTCGAAATATATTTAGGCTATTGTTAACCAATTCATTGATTTTTCAATTGGAATGTCATATAGCCAAAATCTGATCTCTCTTTTGGTTGATATATTTTGTGCAGAGATCATGGACGAGGAGGTAATCCCACAAGTAAATGCACAAGAAACACCTATCCAAGAACAGGGAGGTAATAATTATTAAATCATTTTCCAACAACATTAGGGTTGAATACACTTAACTTAATTTTATGTTATCAACCAATTAATTGATTTTTTTATTGGAATAATGTCATAGCTAAAATTTGATTTCTTTGTGTTGGTATATCTGTGTAGAGAGCATGGAGCAGCAGCCAACATATGAGGAGGTAACTGCACATGGAACGCAAATGATCCAAGAAAGAGCTGAACAGAATGGTAAAAAAACTCGAATAGTTTGAACACCAGTACTAGGGTGATTTTGGTCCAATAGAACCTTACATATGTTGCTCTTTTTCTCTCTTTGGTTCTGCAATGGTACGTTTTAGTATGTTATTCTTCAAATTATTGGACTACTCACCAATTTCCAGAATTTTAATTATCATCAGAAAGTTTAGGTAGCTATTTTTCTTTGTTTTTGGGGACTAAACCCTTCTGTAAAGATTTACTTGGTATATTTGTGTAGAAAGTATGGAATGGCAGCCCATGCATGAAGAGGTAATCGCACGAGGAACACTTCTCACAAGAGAAAGAGCTGAACAGAGCGGTAAATAGATTATTTTAAGACCAACCAATTAGTAATTGAATTTTGTTTCAACAACCAAGGAATTGATCTTCTGTTTTGTTGTTATAATTGTATAGAGAGCATGCAGGAGCAGAGTTTAGATAGCATGCAGGAGCAGGGTGTAACATTGGTGCGTGCTTCAAAAAGAAGAAAAATAGTGAGCAACAATGTTGATACAACAAACATGATAAGTCATGGTAAGATTCAACCATTGAGACACCTAGGAACCTTTAGCCAACTAAGTAATTGATCTTCTGTTTTGTTGGTATATTTGTATAGAGAGCATGCAGGAGCAGGGTTTAACACTGATGCGTGCTAAAAACAGAAAATTAGTGAGTTCTGGTAAGATTCAATCATTGAAACCCCTAGGATTAGGAACCTTTTTAGCCTACCAATTAATTGAATTTCTTTTTTCAACAACCAAGTAATGGATCCCTTGTTTTGTTGGTATATTTGTGTAGAGAGTATGCAGGTGGAGAGGGTGGTGAAGCGGCCGCGTTTTCCTAGGATAAGCAATTGGTTGAAAGGAACAGCATTGTTACTCTTCGTCATGATCAAAGGTAATTGTCAAATTCTGATATGCACATCTTTTTTGTTGTTTCAAGTGTGTCTGCTAAGTTCATGATTTTATTCTGATGTAATTATTTTCATTAATTTATGGCAGCAACTGAATGAGAAGCCAAGGGAGGAGTTTCATATTCTTTTTTTCAGGAAATACAAGAAATAGAAATGTTCAAGAAACCAGGCCATCCCAGCCTCGAAGATCGAGTCACCTGGCGAAGAAAGATCCCTAGTAACTCTGTTTCTTTTTGTTTTCCTGGGATATTAATTTTGTGAACAAACATTTGGCCTTGTCCAAGTAATTTAACCTGATAGTGAAATAGCGAATGTTCAAGTTAAGTGATCTATGTATAGTTTTACATATGTATATAAGCAATCTAAAATCCCTCTTTTGTTCATTTTATTCCAGCCATTGCTGTTGGCCACCTGCATGTCTAATGTAAGATTGCAAGAATTTTCAATTTTTGGCCCTTTTTATTTTGGTGTTAACATGAATTTACTTTGTCTAGAGGGCTCTGCACCATTTGATGGAAATTGTATGGTGTTGATAAAGTGTCTTAACTGATATTGCTTGATTATAGTGACATCAAAATTGGTTAAAAGACTCTTTTTTTTCACATTCAAGATATATGATATATTTGGTTTTCTTGGATATTTGAATTCCTAACTCCAACTTGTCATTTTAACTAGGAAATACTATTGACTTTTGGCTATAAGTTAGCACAAAGAACATTGACAGCAGAAAGACAAATCATAAGGATTATGAGACCTTGTTCTCAACTTGTTTCATAATCATAGCTTTTATAGTCAACTTGACATGAAAGTTGTCTCTTTAATGCCACCAGAGAAGGATGAGGAAAACTAAAAACTTGCCATGATGTTATTTTTCATTGAGAAAAAATAGATAATGACAGTTATTCAACAGTTTCATATAGAATTCACTATGTGATCATTTCATGGCTATTATTGTTATGTTTCCTAGTGTCATTACTTTGTCACTTCTGCTATTGAGATGTGGGCAGCAGCCAGCAGATGAGTCATTCATCAAGTTCTGTAACAGGCATGGGTGATTGGAATGGGAGGATCTGACAGTGAACCATTGATTAAAAGATTAGCAACCCAATGATTGGCAGCCTCAGTGTAGTGGACACCATCCCAGCTGATATATAAGGAAGGGTCTTCACATGCTGCCCCATATACTTGAGTGCCATTTGGAAGTGGCAATATCCCTCCACATCCCACATCGATCCCGTTCTTATGATAGCCGCAACAAATCTTTTGTACCTCCACAAATCCTGGAAAGATGAAGGAATAGGAAGAAACATATCAGATTTTGTTAAAGATTGTTATAAAAGGATTAATGGCTGGTTGCTTAGTTTCTATGTTCTTACCTTGCTGTTTTGCATTGCTGATAAGTCCATACTTTGCTGCATAAATATCCACATATGTTATTGCAGCTTGAGGGAGATCTGCCCTAAGCTTGATCACTATGTTCTTGAGCTGCCTGTTGAACTCTTTGGCAATATCATTCTGGCTTTTGACACAGCCGTATTCATCAAGAAATCCCGGCGGAGGATTCTTGATGCTGAGTAAGGTTGATGCCAAGCATCCAATAGGCCCTGTGTTGTGTATCCAAAATGTCCTCGCCCCTTGTGCATACAGATTCTGTTAATGCAGTAATTGAATCCAGGTTGGTCAATCTATGAACACATTTTAAGCTTTTTTTTTTCTGATACAACAAGTTAAGCTTGAAATTGCAGAGAAATTTACCTGAACTTGTATTGCAAATTGGCTAATTATGTATGGAAGTGATGCAAGAAGTTGTGCATCAGTTACCGACCGGAGTCCATAAGCAATGTCATTCTGCCCTATATCAATCACATAAAGAGCTTCCGGGAAGTCTTTAGGTCTTGGAAGATGGTTTTTACAAGAATACTTCTTATCTGTCATAGGAAATTTATTAGTTTCATTACTCTCAGAGAATATAACTTGAGGAGAAATATTGGATTATGATTTTTTTTTTCTTTCATGATTACCTTTGAGGAGATCAGCAGTTCTTGCCTTAAATTGGTTATACTGAAAAACCTGAACATTAAGAGCAAATGGACTTAATCCACTCTCAGCTATGGTTTTGTTTTGTGGAACAATGGTTGATCCTCCTGCAGCAAAATTAGCACCTTGTCGAAAACTTGATCCTATTGAATCCAGGTAAGAACTCAAGAATGGTAATCCAAAGCGGTCAGCTGCATACAGAAAAAACAGTTCTTATCAAATTTTGACAGACCATAATATAAAACTTATGTTCAAATGGGTGAGAGAGCGTTTTCATGTTTATGTTACCAATGAAATCTATCATAAGGCGCCCATCGCCTAGTCTTCCAACCGGCTTGTGGAAGAAAGTTTCCCCATTAGGCCATTGCCTTGGGAAAATTGCAGCTGATATAGCCCCAGTGTCTGAATTAGAGTCACCAAAGTTGTAAATTGCTTTGAATTTGCAGGGTGGTAAGTCCTTCACCTTGACAGCATCCACATTCAGAATCAATAAAATCAAGATTCCAGAAATGATTACTCTTGCAAACCCCATTGCAGCAGCAGAAACAATGCTAAAGTTGAAAATATTTATGGGGATCAATGAACTCAGAAGCTTTGACTTTGTTAAGTCTGAGATCTATCTGATCTGTTTTAAGCAATTTTGACTTCATTACACTTGGTATAAAAGTCATCCAACATCCAATATTTTATCCCACAAGTTGAAGGTAAATGTAAGAATACTTTAAACTGAAAGACTTTAAAATACATGTTTTTTGCATAGATCACATGTAAGCTTGTAAGAATATGTATAATAAATTTGTTTAAAATTCTGTTCTGCAATTGCAGCAACATGTTATGGCCATGTACTTTGTCAGCTAGTTGCCAAGTGGGAAAGGATTCCAAATATATAAAAGGAAAAACTTATAAATGCTAAATTCCCCTTTTTAAGTAAACCTTCAAGCTTAATCAACAATCTGAACATTGCTGTTTTAAATTCAATAACTTTGACCAGTATGCAAAATATTTGTATGCTTATAGTTCTTGTAAGACATTGACTTCCTTTAGAAATGTAGATATAAATGATTAACCAATCAACTTTATAGTTTATTCACTTGAAAATATGATGATGAGCAAAAGAAAATTTCATGTATATATTAAGGCTCTGATAGAATGGCTAAGAAAAGATGTTCCAAAACTGATAAAATTAAATCTTTTGTTTTTCCTTCTAACAATTATGAACATCAAAATGGTTGCAAAGAAATGGAGAAAACTTTATATCCAACCTTTAAAATCAATGACCACTGAAGAAAATAATTTTCAAGCATGACTAATACATCTGTCAAAATAATTATTCAAGACTAGGGCTTATGGCATGCATGCTTAATTGGCATAGGTGGATCACTAAATGAACCACTGATTATATGATTAGCAACCCAATGATTGGCAGCCTCAGTGTAGTGGACACCATCCCAGCTGATATACTTGGAAGGATCCTCACAAGTTCCGGCATAGATTTCGGTCCCATTGAATTTCAGTTTGTTGCCACAATACACATGAATGTCATCTTCATGAAAACCACAGCATATATCTGCTGCATCAAAAAACCCTACAAAACAAAAGCAAAGAAACATATATATGAGAATTGAATTGGATTTAGGAGTTCCACTTCCACATATAAGCAATTAAGAACTAGTATGAGATTTTCTTCATAAAAATACCTTCCTGTTTTGCATTGCCAATCAGTTCATATTTTGCAGCATACATATCCACATATGTTAAAATGGCATCTGGAAACTCTGCCCTAAGTTTAATAACTCTTTCCTTTAGCTGCTTATTGAACTCATTAGCAAAATCATTTTGAGATTTGAGACAACCATGACTATCAAGTTCTTCAGGCTTAAGATGATAGTGTAGAGTGACAGGCAAGCAACCAATAGGTCCTGTATTATGTATCCAAAACACCCTTGCTCCTTGGTCATGGAGATTCTGAGAAATTAAATTACAAATTAGGGTTCTAATTGATTTTCATTCCAGAAATCCTATATATAGAATCAAATAATCAAACTTACATAAACTGCTTTAGCCAGCTGCTCAACAATGTCTGGGATTGCTGCATGAAATGCAGAGTCATTTTTCATCCTGAAACCAGCAGCAATGTCATTTTGCCCTATGTCTAAGATATAAAGAGCATTGGAGAAATCCTGAGGCCTTGGAAGATTTCTTCTTTGAGAATGTCCCTTGACTGCAAATTAACCATAAACAAAAAAATATGTTCAATTTCCTAAAGTCTATGAGAGCAAAATTCAAAAATGTTAACTGGTTTTAGTTGTAGAGTAACCTTGATTGTAGAGATAACCGGTGCGACCCTTGAAGTTATTAAATTGTATCATCTGGATATCAAGTGAAAATGGACTTACTCCATTTAAAGACATCGATTCATTTTGATTCCTAATGGTTGATCCCCCAATGGCAAAATTAGCACCGTGCCGAAAACTTGTTCCTACTGAATCCAGATATGGACTCAAGTGAGGCAGTCCAAGATGTTCAGCTGCAGACATTAAGAACATCAAATAAGTTCAACAAATTTATTGAAGAAAGAGCAAATTTATAAGGTTTTAAAATTATTTACCAATGAAATCTATGATCAGACGGCCGTCTGAGCCCCTACCGACTGGCCTGCCGAAGAATGTTTCACCAGATGGAGGGCCTGCAGGGTAGAATGCAGCTGAGCCACCACCGGTGTCTGAATTAGAATCACCAAATACATAAACTGCTTTAAAACTGCAAGGTGGGATTTCCTTCACTTCCCCACTTTGCACACTCAAAACAATGAAAAATAATACTACTACTAAACTAAGTTTAAGAATCTCCATTTGTAATCAAATTGCAGACAATTTCACCAACTTTTTTGTTTGTGAACATTCAAACTTCAAAGGCTTTAGGCTCAGAGTATAGACAAAATACAAAAGCAGATATTACCTAAACAATCAAAAATCAAATGATTATTAACTAATATTTAAGAATCACATGTTACAAACAAACAACTTTTTGTAACATGATTTTATTCCCTAAATTATGGCAGAGAAAGATAAAGTTAGGCAATTTCTTGAGTACAACTAGTACTCAATATTCAAGCTCTTCCAATTATCCCCAAAGAAAAAACAAAATTCAAACTCTTCAATGAGTCAAGAAGAGATAATGTTAGGTGAGATTCTTTTTTGTTGAGTAGAAGCTTAGATTTCCTCCATTTTATGATAAATTCTCACATGAATCTTATCTTTAGGTAAGATATATTATTTAAAAAGAATAATTAAAGAAAAGAAAACTATCTAATTCTTGATTTGGTTGGTTAGAAAACCTTAAAAAGGCTAATGGTTGGAATTTTAAATACACAATAATAATCCCAATTATCAGCATCACTTTTCCATCATGCATACTTTACACATTAAATA
The DNA here is from genome assembly GCA_001974805.1 of Corchorus capsularis. NCBI lineage: Eukaryota > Viridiplantae > Streptophyta > Magnoliopsida > Malvales > Malvaceae > Corchorus > Corchorus capsularis. The sequence goes on along the minus strand of AWWV01013987.1, from coordinate 40,002 downwards.
TATGTTAATGAAAAGACATTTCAAAATGATGATTGATGACTTAAATTAATTTGTTTTTCAACCTTTGTAGGAGAAGGAATTTCCACTCCCACTTCCACCAGCTTGATTTAAGAAATAATATGAAAATTAATATATATATATATATATATATATTTAGAAAAAGACAATCATACCTTAGTCAAGACTTAAACAAGACATTCGGACCCAAAAAAAGACTTAACAAGAGATCATATATTAGCCCAACTAAGATTCATAATTTGGGCCTAAAAGTAAAGCAGGCCATCATATCTAGACAAAGCCCATTAGTTTCAGGTCTCTGTTTTTGTGAGCTACAAGAGTCAGCCAGTCAGGACCAGATGAGACGAATCAATATGGGGCTTTGACATTTTGTTTAATTATTTTAACATTTTTTTCGTCTAATATTGATACTTTGAAGTTTGAAGTTTGAACTTGGTTCAATTTCTTTGAACATTATTTCTAATATTTTTAGAAGCCTTACTGAATTTGAATATGATTTCAGCAAACAATGTGCGTCAAATTACTTCCCATGTTTTTTTTTCTTTTTACCAAGGGTTTCTTCAAGTATTTGGGCAAAATTAATCCATTTCAGATTGGGAGCAAGAAAGGTTAAATACCTCCTTATAAATGTGCTTCTGAGGATCAAACTTGTCTTCTCACCCTTATTAAGGTGGAGGTCGTTTAGAATCTTCAACCAATCATTTGTTGGTAATTATTTCCGATGTTAATCATATATCATATATATATATATATATATTTATAACAATGTACACTACAATTATGGTAACTCTATAAATGTTGAGGACTCCAAATCTCGACAAGTGGCGTGCCCAATTCATTAACACATGTCTCTAAATAATTCTACTATTCATTAATTAGAAAAAAATCTGTAATGTATTTTAAGAAAGAACAATAATTTCTCTTACAAATTTTAAAATTTTAATTGAAAAATAAATATTTCTAACTATTGAGTATTGACTATAGATTGAAAAAGTCTTCAATACTATATATATTAGAGAAACCGTGTGAATTTATAGGGTTTTCTTATATTATTAAGACAAACTAAACCTTTGGTAACTTCTTAAATCATTATTATTGATATTTCCTATGAATTATCTTTTCTAACTATTGATATTTCTAATTATCTTTTCTAACTTCTTAAATTATTGATATTTCCTATGAATTATCTTTTCTGTGTTAATATATGTAGCAATTACTCTCAATTAAATTTATTTTTCTTAATATTATTTTGTTTTAAATTTGAAAAGTATATATAGCCTTTCTTTGATATATAGTATATTGATTTTACACCAAAAAAAAAAATAATATATATATATATATATATAGTATATTGATACATACGTACGGTAATCCTTTTTTTAGGGGATGCCATTTTCTCTAAATGCATATATACTCTCTTAATTATGAACTTAAATTAAATATATACCATTTGCATTTGACCAATTATTTCTTAAAGCTAATATTCATGTACTATATTACTTATAATTAGTTTTTAAGATATCAAATTCAAATGTAAAAACAGCTTTTCATTGGGAATATAGTAGATCAAATGAAATGCAATGATTTTAGGAAAGGATTTTATTACCCGTAGTACACTTCCTACTAGTATTATTTTAAGAGCAGTATTTTCTCCCTAATTTTATTAAGTAATAATAATAATAATAATAATAATGTAGTACTCCTTCAGTTCCTAATTAGATGTCCACTCTTAGTCAACTAATACTAAACTTTGACCATTGTTTATAAAAAAAATATGTAAAAATTTAATTTTAAAAAAATATGTAAAAAGTTTATAATTCAAAGTTTATAAGTGTTATTTTTAAAAATTATTTTGCTTTATAAATTTTTTATAAGAAATGGTCAAAGTTTAACTTTGTTGACCAAGAGTGGAAATCTAATTGGGGACGGAGGGAGTAGTTGATAAGAAGAGTACTATTGAAAAAGAAAATAAATGCTCTATTGGTCCAAAGTGAAAGATATTGTGGATGGGACCTAGATAATTCATCATATATGGTAACTAATATTAAAAAGAAAGGAAATGAAGAAAAATTGATTAGGAGAAAAAGTTGGTCAATAATTTATTATATTTATTCAAAGCAGTAATTAATTTTAGTAACATGTTATCTTTTTTGAAAGATAGTAACATGTTATCTTGATTTTTTGAATCATGCTATAAATTTGTTAACCTTGAATATTGATAGAAGGTCACTAAATTCATGTAAAATATATAGAAATTTTCGTAACATGTTGCCATGATTTATTGACTTCCAATATTGATGAAAGTTTACTAAAATTTCAAAGGATGAGAGGAAATAAATTGATGTAGAGTCATAAATAGTATTTCGGTAATATATTACCTCTATTTGTTAAATAATGCTACAAATTTGGTAAAATTCGATATTGATGAAAGGTTACTAAAATTTCTAAGAATGCAAGGTCACTAAAAATTTCAATAATGTGAGGTTACTCAATTTATGAAAAATCCTAAGAAATTTTGGTAATATATATATATTTTTCGTTAAATTATGCATTAAATTTAGTAACCAATAATAGTTTAAAAAGGTTTTAAAAATGTAAAGTAAAATTTCCAAGGAAGAGTGGTACTAATTTTAAGAGTCCTAAGAAGTTTCCGTATCATGTACATTTTTTTTTTGTTTTTGTTGAATATATTATATACAAAAAATTATAAAATACACTGTAAGTGGAGTTTAGTAAACTATTCATGCATGGTTAAAGGGTTGACATGTGTTTCCTTAGGGAGTTTTGTATATTAAGGTTTAGACTTTAGGATTGAACTATACAAAGTAAAATGTATGTTTGAATATTACAACAATTAAATTAATAAAAAAAACTAAATGAACCATTAATAAGGTTACTGAAATGCTTAATAAACTTACCAAAGTCACTTAAAAAAAATACTTAATATAATATCTCAAGAACTTATAAGGTTAATGAAAGTTTAATAAGTTACTAAAATACTTTATACAACTACAAAGTTGCTTAATAAAGCTAGATAAGTTTACTAAGAAACTTAATGAAAATATTAAACTTGCTTAATAAAAATTTTACAACAAAAATATATATAGTTACTAAAACCCTCATTAAAGTTTCCAAATAAATAAGATTAAGTTATTAAAAATCTTATAAGTTTTTTCCCATATAATATTATAAAAAAATCATAATAATGTACATTTTTTTTTGTTCAATCTATGAAAAATTATAAAATACACTGTAAATGTAGTTTAGTAGATTGCCCATGCGGGGTTAAAGGGTTGACATGTGTCCCCTTAGATAATATTTTTGAATATTAAGATTTCGACTTTACGATTGAACTACAAAACAACATGTACGTTTGAATATTACAACAATTAAATTAATAAAACAACTAAATGAATCATTAATAAGATTACTGAAATACTTAATAAACTTACTAAAGTCACTTTTAAAAATACTTAATGTGATATCTCAAGAACTTATAAGGTTAATAAGGTTAATGAAAGTTTAATAAGTTACTAAAATACTTTATACAACTACTAAATTGCTTAATAAAGCTAAGAAAAATTTAATATTAAACGTGATTAGTAAAAATTTTACAAAAAAAATTATATTTATTAACTAAAACCCTTTCCAAATAAATAAGATTAAGTTATTAAAAATCTTATAAGTTTTTTCCTTATAATATTATAAAAAATCTTAATAATGTTCTTTTTTTTAATCTATTATATATATGAAAAATTATAATATATATGTAAGTGAAGTTTAGCGGACTACACCTGCAGGGTTTAAGGGTTGACATATTTTCCCTTAGGAAAAATGCATTAATATTATATATTTAATTAATGATGAAATGAGGTATGTGTCAACTTCTTAACCCGCTTATAGAATCCAAAATTTACACTGACAGCGTGTTGTATAGTAATCCTATAGGAAAAATTATATAATACACCGTCGGTGGATTTTAGCAGACTGCACGTGCAGGGTATAAGGTTGACATGTGTCCCCTAGGGGAAGATGTATTGATATTAAATATTTAATTAATTATGAAATGGGGTATCTGTCAACTTCTTAACCTGCTTATGGAGTTCAAATTTTACACAGACACTGTATTGTATAATAATCCTATAAGAAAAATAATATAATACACCGTCAGTGGATTTTAGCAGACTGCACGTGCAGGGTTAAGGGTTGACATGTGTCCCATAAGAGAATATGTAATATTATATATTTAATTAATGATGAAATTAGGTATGTGTCAACTTCTTAACACGCTTATAGAGTCCAAAATTTACACTGATCATAGCGTGTTGTATAATAATCCTATAAGGAAAATTATATAATACACCGTCAGTGGATTTTAGCAGGCTGCACGTGCGGGGTTTAAAGGTTGACATGTGTCCCCTTAGAGAATATGTATTACTATTAAATATTTAATTAATTATGAAATGCGGTATATGTCAACTTCTTAATCCATTTATGGCGTCCAAAATTTACATTGACAAATTATTGTATAATAATCCTATAAGAACAATTATATAATACACAGTCAATGGAGTTTAGCAAACTGCATATGCGGGCTTTAAGGATTGACATGTCTCCCCTTAAGGAATATGTATTAATATTAAATATTTTATTAATTATGAAATGAGGTATGTGTCAACTTCATAACCCGATTATGGAGTCCAAAATTTACACTGGCAGTTTATTGTATAATAATCCTATAAGAAAAATTATACTATACACTGTAAGTGGAGTTTAACAGACTGCACGTGCAGGGGTTAAGGGTTGACATGTGTCCTCTTAGGGAATATGTATTAATTATATATTTAATTGATGATGAAATAAGATATGTGTCAACTTCTTAACCCGCTTATAGAGTCTAAAATTTACATTGACAGCGTGTTGTACAATAATCCTATCAGAAAAATTATATAATATACCGTCAGTGAATTTTAGCAGACTGCACGAGCGGGGTTTAAGGGTTGACATGTATCCCCTTAGGGAATATGTATTAATTTTAAATATTTAATTAATTATGAAATGGGGTATATGTCAACTTCTTAAGCCGCTTATGGAGTCCAAAATTTACACTGACATTGGATTGTATACAGTAAAGTAATCTTATAAGAAAAATTATACTATACACCGTCAGTCAAATTTAGCAGATTGCACGTGCATGGTTTAAGGTTTGAGATGTGTCCCCTTAAGGGATATGTACTGATATTAAAAATTTAATTGATTATGAAATAGGGTATGTGGCAACTTCTTAACCCGCTTATGAAATGTAAAATTCACACTGAAAAAGTGTGTTGTATAGTAATCCTATAAGAAAAATTATATAAAGTGATTTGATTTGATTTTTTAAAATCTAGATTAATAAGAATTAATGAATTTCCGAATCAAAATCAATTATCATTAATGATATTTTCATATTTATTTACTTTATATGCCAATTCCCTACCATAAATCTTTCAATTCAATTAAACTTTTAGTTTTAAAGTTTCATTTTCACTAATATTCAATTCAATCAAACTTAATTTATTCCTTTCTATTTTATTTTACATCAAGAATTTTTTTCTTCCTAATTTACCTAATAAGGTAGAGAAATAATATATAGGTATTTAGTTTAAAGGCTAAGTTATAAATTTGAATGGAGTTAATTTGATGGAATATTAATTAAAGGAAAATTTTAAAAATTAGATATTAGGTAATACCTCCGCCAAATTATCTCAAGTTTAGGGATAATAATAACTCACCATTTTCTCCCATTTACATGGCATATTTTATTTACAAAGTCAAACCATGCAGTCTAATTAACAATTCATGAAGAGTTAAATACTTAATTTATCAAATTATGAATAAATTAAAAGGATATATGAAACGATAATAGAAGAAATTAGTATAGCAAATAACAATATATTTTTCAATTATTGATACTTCAAATTAATACTTATGGTCAATCTATTATCTTTATTAAGTTTTAAAAGTGAGGAGTGGTAATTAAAAAAGTTGCATAAACTTTTAAGGATGAAAGATTACTAAATGAAAATTATACTCCCTCTGTCCCTAATTAGATGTCCATTCTTGGTCAACCAACCCCAATATTTAACCATTATTTATAAAAAAATGTAAAATTTAATTTTAAAAAAATATGTGTTGAAAAATTTACAATTCAGAGTATGGGTAAAATAAAGATTTAGTTTTGTTTAATTATATTGCAACGTAACTAAATTTTTATTACAAAATAATGTTGATTCTTTATCAAGTTTGTTGCTTATTAAAATTCAAATATTATGTGACTAATGAATTATTTATAAATAAATTATAATTTTAAATATTTACTTTAAAATTTGAACTAATCCCGGTGCAACGCACGGGTTCTAACCTAGTTAATGTTTATGAAAATGTTGTTTTCTATACCATAAATTTATAGTTATTATTACCATATATATATAAAATATGTAATGTTTGAATGAAAGAATTAGATTAAGAGTTTATAAGTAAAACGGAAAACAAAAAAAATACTTGTACAGTAGTACTACATTATATAATAGTGCAATGTATAGAAAATAATAAAATTAAAATTGCAAGGTTGTTGAATCATGATCGATTCATGAATGCAATTAATAGTTAATTAAATGGTTGATGAACAAGGGTGATGACAATTTCTAATATCGGCAAAGGCAATATTTGCAACGTGCCCAATCCAAATTTATGGTGCCCCAAGTAGAATTGCAAACTCTTCTTCTGAAAGCTGCTCTTGACATTCCTTTGCTTTGACATAAACCTGTATTGCAATTTCAACATTTATTTTCACATGATCCAACAAAAATATACTATTGGAATAGTAAAGAGAATTTCTCAGTGAACATGATGGTAAAATGACAAATTCTTATGTAATCACCAACTGAAATTATCAATTTATCATACTAAGAATAGTTAATAACAAAGTTTGTACTCACCCAACTTTAAAAAGAATTGGCATGTTTGATTGGACAAACTTATTATTATTGTCTAACCCTACTATGCCAATTTTTGATATACCTACAATTGCCGAATCCGTCTCCAATATTGATTTGTGATGGAGGTGAAAGGCTTGAATCACTCTCATGAATCAAAAACTATGATGGTTTCTCTAGCTGAGGGGAAACCAATTGACTCATCATTTGATGATTTTCATACTGACCAGATCAGTTAGGTTGCGAGGAAGAGAAATGGAAGGCAAAGCAGAGGAGTTACTAGGATATTAAACAGAGAGGCTAGGGATTTCTGGTTAATTAGAAAAAAAAAAGATTTGATTTTTTATACTATAGGAAAAAAATTGAAAGAGGCAAAGTTTAAAGGCCCTGCACATGAAGAAGTCGAGAAGAAAATTGCAAGGCATTATATATATAATATATGATGAGGATGAATGAGATCTTGCAATGGCTCGTGAAAATTATGCAATCCTTCATTGTGTTTAGTGCATGAGTTAGAAATAGTTTCAGCTTACATTCATAATATGCTCCAAAATTTTTATCCTTAATTATTAGTAATTTAAAATAAAATAATAGTTATTTTATTAGTATCCTTTTTAATCATTACATCAATTAATTACTTTATTTTCATAAGTATATTTTTTAAAAAAGAAATTATCAATGGCACTACCTTCTCTCAAACGTTGTTCTTAGATTTGTGCATTCAAATGACACGCTAAACCAATTTCAGCTTTAATAATAGCCCTCACGTGGATTTGTTTACCTAATTGATAATATATCAAATCCCATTAATTTATTGCCAGTTTAGTTTACGCTCATTACTCATTAGAAGCTCTTGTAATTATATGTTTTAATTTAGATTGTGTATAGCCAACAAAACTACTTTCAAAGTAGTGGAAGAATCCTTGGAGTTGTCAGAACCGGACGTGACCCGTCTGGTTCTCGTATTAACCCGAATACGCAATTGAGACCTTGTGAAAACAAATTAACGTGGTTTTTGATGATTTTCTAATGGCTTAATGTACAATTTGCACCCTAAACTATAAAAAAATGGACAATTTACACCCTAAACTTTAATTTGTGACAAATTACAACCCTAAACCAAGCCCAAATCGCCTACTTAAGCAATTTGCCTGAAATACCAGTGAAAAACTTTCATAGCGGCTCCGTTTCGAACCTCCCCAAAGTTAAATATTGACTGGGGAAGGAACACAAACATTACAAGTTACTTGCAATGGTTAATTGGATTAAGAGCTGAGAGATTTTGCGTGTCTGTGGGGAGAAGAGAAAAACCTTCCCCATGATGTCTAAGAGTGGAGCAACCGAATTATTATATATATATATATATAAAGAATTTGTCACCTGAAAGATAAAGCTATTGCCTCAGTTTTAGTCCCCATATTACTATGTAATGCAAACATATATCAAATGATTTAAAAGCTTATAACTGGAAGAATGTATGAACTAACATTTATTACCTCCAGTGAGAAATATCAGTTGTCCGCATCTTTGAGCTTGAAACTGGAGCCTGGACAATTAAGGAGAAAGGAAACTCTTAATGTAAGCTGGGAAGGAAATAATCAATTGCTGACTTCACCACGATCTATTAGGTGAAAGGGTTCCGCAAAATTTATTTGTTCATGTAGTAAGTGCTAGCCATGTAATTGGCATGCAATATTCTTCTAGTACTCTACAAATAGAGACCCGAATAGTGTCTCAACTTCACTGCACTCCTTTAGTCTTTTAGTAGTTTCTCGTATGCCCCATGGATGCGGAAACAGCAATTAGGCTTTTGGCAATTTCGGCAGAACTTCAGCAACTAGAAGCTGAACTTTTTGTGCCTTTTTAAATAATTTAAACAAAAAAATTACCTGTGATTTCTTTCCAACACCTCCCATTCCCGCTGTTGATTGGATCTACCGACTCCTCCAGACCTCCACTGCTGCTGCTACTCAGAGGAGAAGAGAAGAACAAAGGATAAAGGAAAAGAAAAAGTGACAGAGATGAGATGGAGAGAGATGGGTTTTCGATCTGCGGAGCTGGCCTTTTGTTTGGGTTGAGGGCTTGAGGCTCTCTGCTTCAACTAGCATTAATCTAACTCCCGCGGAAGTGATGCTTCAGGAAGGAGAATGGCAAATGGCTGCTGCTAAGCCTTATCTCATGACTAAGTTGTGCTGCCAGTGCCGGGGCAGAAGAGGGGTACGAGATATTAAAAAAAAAAAAGTAGCTCCTCCTTACTCTAGAACTAAAAAAAAAAAGTCCCCTTGCTTCGACCTTAATTTGCATCGCAAAGAGAAAAGGGTTATATATATAGTGCTACCTCAGTTACTGGTTATGAGGCTAAAATTAAAAAGAACCATGCAAAAGAAAAGTTAAGGGAAAAAGAAAAAGTTGGCTTCAATTAATTGCTACTAACTTCTTATAGGTGATATCGTGTGAATCAGAACGTGGTTTGTGTGTGAAAGATCAATACGGAGTATACAAAATAAACAGATTTTGGAAGGTTGACATATTAGAACTGTGGTGCATAATGCATGTATATATAGTTGATGTGAGGGGCCGATTTCTAATTGACAATGGAATGTTTTGCATTTTTGCAATGTAATTAGAGGAGGGGCCGGGACCAATCCCACAGTTTGGTTCCCCCAAAGCTTGCAAAAGTACAGATTAATTTTTCTTAATCGTTGCAAAAATGAAGGATATATATATATTTCATTTTCTTTTTCTCTTGAATATTCTATGAATTAAGATCACATGGCCTACTTCATTAGATAGAGACTTTTAACAAATTAATTTGCATATTATACAAAAGCACATTATTCAATATCGATCAAGAAAGCTGTGTCACGCCTTTGATATATAGATAGGTCTTACTTATTACTCAAACTCTTTAATTATTGAAGATATATAGAGAATAGAGATATAAATATAACAGTTTCGGCAAGGGAAACTTTCAATGTTTATAGTAATGTCTACTAATTAAGGAAGGAAAAAAAGAGGGGTCCAATTTCTTGGTGTTGTGCATCATGTATGAGCATATAATGCTCAATGTATCATCATCAAATAAGTTAGTTAAAAATAAATTGTACCAGCAGTTTGTTTCCAAGTGATTAATATGATGCAAGTCCATTTACTTGCTCAAACTCTTAAATTATTGAAGAGAGAGATAATAGTACGTACGTATTTGCATCATGCATGCATGAGCATTGTTCGATTGCAATAACGTGCAGGTTAGAAATTATAGTGTGATATAAGTATATCGGTACTCTCAGTTCCCTTTTGAGAAGAAACATCAAATCTACAAAGGACAAGAAATGGCATCAAATATTGCAGTTATTTGCAATGGGGGGTTAGTTTGGGGACCACTACTTCACACTCCAATTGAGTGATGATCAAGATGAATAAAACAAGGACAGCACTACAAATTATAAAGGTTGAGGTTATTAATTTAGGACTTAGGAATATATAACATTATTAAAAGTCCTCTTGAATTCGATCAATTATATGATTTTATAATTTTTATTATATATCACAAGATGCATAAAGATGTGGGCAATTTAGTAACAAGCATGGGTGATTATAAGAATAGGAGGGTCTAAAAATGCTGTTTTGCATTGCTGATCATAAGTCCATACTTTGCTGAAACATTAAATCCCTCTTTTTCCAAGATGAGAAGACAAGAATCAGGAATCAGAAAAAGCAGTAGTTGGCATGTTTCAAAAGCTTCTTCTTGGGGATCAATATGTCACTGGGGCATTGTCTAGTAATGGCTGGTTTACGTGGTATTAATTGGCGGAAGAGAAATATGAAAGCAAAGCAGACAAGTTAATGAAGCAGTACTAGGAGATTAAACAGAGGCTAGGGATTTCTGGTTAGGAAAAAGAAAAAAAAAGCTTTGAATTTTTATTATAGAGAAAAAAATTAAAGAGGCAGAGTTAAAAGGCTCTGCACATGACAGTCGAGAAGAAAATTGCAAGGTAAATATAAATATTGAGGATGAATTAAGATCTTACAATGGCTCGTGAAAATTAATTGCAAGGCAATACTATATATATGAGATTAGGTAGGAAATTTTAGTTTCTTTGGCCCATCATGATCTAACTTGCTTTTGCTAAATCAATCAACCTCGATCGGTTGATATATAACTATTTTTGCATCAAGATCTTGTTAAATTTTAATGGTGGTCCTGTGCTAGGATTCCCAATAATAGGAATTGATTAGAGAGTAAGAAAAAGGCTACCAAGCACTTGCTTCAGTTGTTGGGACATCATGATATTTCTTTTTAACTTAAATTATATTAGGATAATCCTAAAAATGGATCTTTTTAATCAGGATTCGATTAGGATGATGTCATTAATCAATTTTAAGAGACCACTAAGATATATTCTACACTCTTCCTCATCAAATCAACTTTTAATTTATTCTATAATTACTTTCATCTTAATTAAGCAACAAAAATACAAAAATAACGGAAAACAAAATGTATCAAGCCATAATAATAAAAAAATTTTGATAAGATGAGAAATATATTTTTTAAAAAATATTAAACAAAATTAGGGTTTGATAGTTTAATACTCCAAGGTAATTTTTGAAAATCTCTCGTATTTTTTTTATTGTGTTTGAGGCTAAAACAATTTATATATTATTTCATAATATTAATTAGGAAGTTGATTCTTTTGATTAATAAATATTAATTAAAAGAAATTAGAAGCCTAGCGTTATTACTTATCAGTTGGTTAATAGTTTCAACTAGGGCTGCTCATTTTTCGGTATCGGTTGGTGTTGGTTTTTTCGGTTTTTATTTTGGTATATGTATAACCGACAACCGACCGAAATCTCAATGAAACCGATAAATTCAGTTTGTCAGTTTTTGGTCGGTTTTCGGTTTATGTAGATTATTAGTTTTTTTTACAGTAGATTATTAGTTTAATCATCATATATATTAGTTATAATAAGGTAGATTATTAGTTTATTATAACTAATAAAGTAATAATCATATATATAAAAATAATTATAAACTAAAACTATATTTTATTTCATATATATATATATATATATAATAAAAATTTACTATATATATATAAAAAAGGTCGGTTTTTCGGTCGGTGGCGGTTTACTAATTAGTGAACCGCCACCGACCCCGAAAAATCATTTGCACCGTCGCCTCAAATCGACTAAATCGATTGCACCGTTTACACCGCGCCGTTTGTACCATTTCAAGTCGGTTCGGTCGGTTCAATCGGTTTGGTCGGTTTTTGGAACTTTCAACCAATTTTTTTTTTAAAAGTATGTTTATGATAATTTTTAATAACAAAACTTACTCTTACAAAAATAGTATATTACATATTACTAACGTTGGGACGAAAAACCTATTTTCACTAAAAAAATACAATCTTAACAAAAATCAAGTGAATTATAATGCAATTAATTGATTGAAATATGCAATAAATAAATGATTGAGGCACTTAAGAAAAAGATACCAATATGGAGCATTAAGAAGATTAATAGAAAATGTAATAAGTTTGGCTGATTCTTTAGCTAAAGAGGGCGTGGAAAGAACCAACTTGTTGCTTGTTTTTTAGCAGTACGGGGGTTTTTGTTGCTACTCTTTCTGGTTTTGCTGCTGCGCTCATTCAAGGCTTTATTTTTGCTTTGCTAATATTGCTGTTTTGATATGTGGGCTGTCTTGTTTCTATATCCTGCTTTGTTGATTGACTTTTGTTTGTCATCATATCGATTTTGATGTAATTTGGTGGAGTTTCATTGGCAATGAAACGACTCTTACTTTGACCTTTCAAAATAAAAAGAAAGAAATATGCTATAAATAAGAGTTAATATGGTAACTTATTATGGTTTAAAATATATCTTGATGGTAATTCAAATTTGATTAGACGACATCATATTAATTTTCCAACATGGAAGGAAAATCATGCAAGAATGAGAGTGGTAGTTGGCATGTTCCACATTGTATATAATGCATACAATGATCTAATGGATACATGATCGACGGATTCCCGCAAGCGCACGGGGTCGTCGTAGTAATAAAAATTATCGTTCCCACGAGGACAACGGCCTAATTATCACTTGTGTTAATACTAGCAAGAAAAAGCATGAAAATTAAAACAAAGATGATGGTTGTTTCAATTAACTAATAAACTAAATTAAACTAACTAATTAAACTAAATTAATTGGACAATTTGCTAAGAGATTATGACTAGGACTTAAGACTTCACCTAAACAAGGGGAAATTAACTATCACTTCATGCTCATGGAATTTGGCTACAATAGCAATTGAACGAAATTAGTCATGGGCTCCGTCGAGTCTACACAACCATACCCAATTGGGTAGTGAACACCCGTCGGCACTTCACTCACCCAATCAAATTCATTAAGCCCAATCAATTAATTAAGCTATCACATAAAAACTAGAATATGTCTATCCTAATCTTAATGTGTCTACTTCCCTAGTGCTTGGTTCATGCTTCATCTGTCGATACCTCACACAAACCCACAAACTCAAACGCTATGTTGGCCACCCATAACATTCAATCAATGAAAACAAGGGAAATAGATGAAACCCAACAACAATAGATATAAATTAAGCACAAATAAACATGAATCTCATTAACATGAAAGAAATAATCAATTCCTCCAAGCTAGGCTACATCTTAACCCCTAGCTTGGGTCTAAATACCCATATATTCAAGAACAAAAACAAGAAAAATAAAGAAACCCATAGTTTAGAGAGAGAAAGAAGAAACTAGGAAGCTTGATGATGATAAATCCTTGAAGCTTGAAGCTTTTTCTCCCAATCTTCTCTTCATCCTCCTCCCTTTGTGTTTTTGCAGCCAAGAGGCCTTGGGTCTGCTCCAAAAGTCCCCCCAAACTAACCCTAAAAGTTGTATTTATAGTGCCCCCAAATAGAATAAATAAAAGAGTTTTTGAGACAAAAAAATAATTGGGAAAATAAGTCTATCTCGACGTGGTCATGCACATGACCTTTGTTGGTCATGCGCATGACTATCTCAGTTGCAAGAAGTTTAAAACGCCTATAGGTCATGGGCATGACCTGCTCTGGTCATGTGCATGACTTGTTCAGACTCCTTTTCTTCATTCATCCTTGCATCATTTGGCTTGCTTGCTTTCCTTCCATTCTTGATTCCTTTTAAGCCGCTTTTCATCAATTCTTTGGTCTACAAACAAGATGTTCAAGGAGTGAGGGAAATCATGCCAAAATACATCAAAATGAACACAATTAAGCTCAATTTGGCCTAGAATCAAAAGATATACATGTGCATAAAATACACTTATCAATACATCTTAGAAAATTTGATAATACCACCAACTACAATATATGATTTGCCATTTTAATAACCATTTTGCCCATGAACCCTTTAAATGGTGACATTTCCTTCTTTTTTTTTTGTTATTGGTTTTATTAGTTTCTATTAAGAATTAATTCACTATTCATTTTCTTTGATTAGTTTTGATCATCAATTATATAAAAAAATTTTCTCAATCTTTTCAGTTCTCATGATATAAACCAATAGTTCTCTTAATTATCATTCAATTTAAGAAAGAAAAAAAAAATTGTGCCCTGAGCAAAGCGCGGGCCGTACTCTAGTACACCCTAAAAAAGAAAGACAAAGAATGAGAACTATAATAATTTAAGAAAAAGTGCCCCTTGAACTCTTAATTAAATGAGGACATTTTGTTCCCCAGACTCCTAGAATTTAAAACACGTTGCCTTTCCTAAGACAAAATTAAGTTATATGACTAACATCTGTCAACTTCCGTTTACGTGGCTAATAAATTTGCCACGCGACTAACAAGTGCAGAGCCAAGACTTTAATCATGGCCATGTGATATACACAAATCAATAAGTAAATGTATAATTGTCCTCTTCACGTTCAGATAATGAATGTAAAAATCTAAAATTAATTAGTTAAATATAGTGACATTTTTGTATTGTATTTCTATAATACCACATCAAGAGAAACAAAAAATAGATGCTAATGGACATACGATAATTGACATTAGTTTAGTCGGCTATTGAGAAGAGCAATCTTAATTTAATTTAAGGAAATAAAATTGACTTAATATTCAATCACCTTCCTCAACTATAAAAAAGGGACAATGTGCCCCTTAAACTATTTTTTGACCCAATGTTCCCCTATTCTTTTAATTCAGTCCAATTTCCCCACACCTACTGTCACTGTACAGTGATTGCCATTAGTCACGTACACGAACGTGATTAATGAGAAATTATTAGATGGGACGGATCCACCACGTCATCCATGAGACTAACTAATAGAATTTTGTCATATCAAATAAACTCTTTAAATTTAGGCACGAGATTTCAGTTCAAGATTTAGCCCCATTTTAAAACAAACCCTGTATAAAGGGTAAGTCCCCAGATTTGAGATTTTATTGGATAGAGTTTTAGAAAATTGATGAGTTATCTTCATATTATTGGTTGGTCCCATAGATGACGTGGTGAGTCCGTCCCACCTAATAATTTTCGTGACTAACGGTTCCTCGTTTCTCTTTTTTTAATATTCAATTAATATTTTTTTTTGGCAAATTAAAGGCCACATAATAGTTTTTTTTCTTTTTTTGTCCAGATTCTTCTTTTGATTTTCTTTCTCCTCTTCTTCTCTCCTTTGTATCTCAAGGTTTTTTTTTCAAGAACATATTCAATTGTTCATCTAATTTGCAGTAACCAGTGACAGCACCACCATGTCGCCGCCATGGCCCATTGCACCGGAGTTTCGCCTGACCTCCGTTTTGCTCCAAAACTTCCAAACCTCATCTTTTTTCTTCCCAAAACATGAATTTGACTTTGCTTTTCTCTGAGTATCTTCCTCAAAACCCTAGATCTTAGTAAATCGCGAAACCACAAGACCTCTTCGATCTCCTCTGTCAACCGTTAAATTGATCGTCCTCAATTTAAATTATGTTGTTCTCCTTCCTAAAGACCTTCTATTCACTGTTGGAATTAAACAATTTCGATCTCTACATATACAAAGTAAAAATCAAGGCAAAAAGCACAAACTTTTTCTCTTTCTTTTTTTGGTTTATTAGTAACTTGTTGGTTTCTTGTTGTTCTCTTGTTTTTGATGCGGTGGAAACTGAAATTCTGAGCATTTGACAAAAGGTAGATGAGATTGTTGTTGTTGTTGTTATTGTTGTTGTTAATTTGTTTCCAAATTAGCCAATCTATAAAAATAATATTATTTCATAATTTTTTTTAAAATTTATGTTTAATCTTATTATTAACAAATTGAAGATTTTTGAAGTTTTATTTTAATGATTTTATTGGGCCCACTTTGCTGATGTGTAAATTCCATGTTGGCAGGAATACGCCACATCACCATTTTTAGTGAGATCTAACGGACGTTACTAACATCTGTTACGTGAATGGGGTAATTGGGCCGAATTAAAAGAAAAGGGAACAAATGGGTCGAAAAATAGTTTAGGGGGGTGTTCTAGATATTTTAAGAGAATGAGACATATTTTGGGATCTGAACATTTTGTCCGTTAGAATCAGATGACTTTAAGCGATTGCAACTCAATTTCTGATCGACTGAATATCTTCTTCTACTTGACTGTAATAAGCTTTTAATCGACTGGAAGTCTTCAAACTAAATCGAGTCTTCTGAGTAAATTCTAGTTGATTGTAATGAACTTCTAATCGACTGAAATTCCTCAAATTCAATCTAAGCTTTCTGAGTAAATTCTAATCGACTGAAATGAACCGAATTAAAAGAACAAGGAAACAGTGGATCGAAAAATAACAACCGAGTGTTATTCATATGAGGAAACATAAAATAGACATTTTAACGTCCTGAGACAAGATTGAAAGAGAAGAAAAACTTGCAGAGAGTTGATTTAACACCTGAGACGAGATTAAAAGAAAGAAATATTGATAAATGAGTAAGAACTCATGATGAACAAAGATAAATATAGCGCATGGCTATAGAGAAAAGCACAGGGCTTTCGTTTTTGCGCGGAGCAAGTTTGTAACTGTGGAAGCGTGTTGAAAACTGAAGGGGGAGGTCCCTTTATATAGGGGGCGGCCTGGGCTTGGTGAATGAGGCCGACAGTCTACTGTATACTTAGTCAACAAGTATATACTGCAATCCGACTTGACTTCTTTGCTTAACTTCCTTCTCCGACGATTCAAGAAACTTTCCTAGAAATTGCTGAGAGACTCTGATATGACTTTCAACGCCAACTATCATCCATGACTTCATAAAATGTTGGTCTTCACACATTCTTCATCACCTTGGCGCAATCCATCTTGACCCGGGCTTTAGTCGTGTTTGTAATGTAACTTGATTCGACGACAAAATGAACCTAACTTCGACCATGAACCATTAAGCCACGAAATTGATCATAACTTAACCATTCTTGGCCTATTGTTAGATCAAAACAGAGATCAAATAAGAAAATGGCTAAACCGGGGTGGAAAGCCATATGTCCTTAATTAATTGAAAGACTTGCAAAAATTGCCAAAAATGGTCGAAATAGGCAAGGCACGAAATTGACTAGCCTTTAACCATTATATGTGACATTAATAACATGACTTCACGCAAATGATATCATATCGAGTTCCAATTTGACCTTTTCCGAGCAGGTGTCCTTAATTGAAAACCGTAGAAAAGTTACAACTGAGGTCAGATTAAGTTTAAATTTCACCAGTATGGTTCGATTACCATAACAAGACCTTAGGAAAAGTTCTGGTTAAATTCGACATGTCCTTCATGGTGAAATTGGTTTCACACCCCTAACTATCCTTAATCGAAAACCGTGAAGAAGGTTTTCATACTAAGTCCGATTGAAATGAAACTTTACCAAAATGATCTATGGAAGTCAAGGATTATTATCGTATGTTCAATGTTGATATCACACCACTTTAGGCCTATCAATTCCATCAATTTCGACATTTTGTCCTTAATTGAACAAAATGCAAAAGTTGGATTTTGACCTAATCCGACAACCATCGAATTTAGGGCATGGGAGGTTGGGACTAAGCGTTAATGTGTAAAATAACATGACACATATCTAAATTAGACACGGCATTATGTGTTTTCATGAAATTAGGAATGGTCGTCACATAAGAATTAAGTCTCCGTTGAACTTGAAGATCGTGTGAGATATCTTTAATCCTTTTCTGACCATTATTATTGAGCTAATAATTATTATTATTCAATAATTACTCCTAAAATTTGGCCCAATATTAGGAAAATAAAATCATTTTCCTACTTGACTTATGATTGTGATGGCACCATATCCGACTAAGCTTAGGATTTTAGAATGAATATGAGCCACTCATCTTGTTCTAACATTATCAAGGACATATTTACCCTCAAGTGTAAATTGAGGTATCAACACACACAAAGCAATATATACACACTATACTTTCAACTAGGCATCCCAAACATGCTACACAATCATTCTCAAGTTAAGAAATACCAAATCCAATTAATGCAGATAAACATATTCAAAAGCCATTCTATAATAAACATAAGATATACAATAAGCATCAATTAATAAGGGGTATAAAACATTGTAGCATATGAATTAGATATATACATACATTATAAAAAATTCAAATACATTGTACGTAGTATAAAAAAATAGGAGATATAAATCCTGTTTGTGAGAAACAATGACAAGTTTTACTAACAAAACCCACTAACAACAAAACCCCACTAATGACAAAATGTCTTAGACGTCAGACGGAAATAAGGATGACCCCACCATCCCGACGTTACTTCCAAATACTCTTAATCATTAGTTGCTGCAAGGTAATCGACAATCTGATTTTCTTCACGGTACGTGTGAACAACCGTGACATTTGTAAAGTTGATGTCCAAGTTAAACTTGACCGCATAGTATTCCGTGCTGAATGCGGCCCTTCTTTAGACCTTCCATCCATATTTGACTGGAGCCTAAAATCATTAACTCCATATATATTTATATGTTCAAAATTGAATGGCGGTTTAAAAAAGTTTAGGGAATACTTTACCCGTCAGTGGTTTTTTCCACCAACATAACTTGGGGAAGTCTTGGACACCGTAGGTTGGTTTGGGGAGTCTCCTTTGAGATCATCCATCTGCAATTTGTTCAAATCAAACAGTTACACTCTCAATTAAAGTTTCATAACGGTAAAAAAAAGTTACATAGCGAAAATCAACAATAATCAAGAAAAAAAAAACTATAGCTATGAAAGTTTTGTTCAATCAATAAAATATCATGACCAAGCAATAGAATTCGGAACGGTTAGACAATATGGTGCTCACACACTTGAACAAACCAATACAAACTCAAAATTTAAACCAAAAAAAAATCACCTGTGATATCTTTCCAACACCTCCTATTCCGCTGCTGATTGATTTACCGACTCTCCCACTGCTGCTGCTACTCGGAGGAGAAGAGAAGAACAAAGGACAAAGGAAAAGAAAGAGACAGGGAAGAGATGGAGAGAGACGGGTTTTCGGTCGAGCTTGGCGGAGCTGGCCTTTTGTTTTGGGTTGAGGCTCTGCTTCAACTAGCAATCCAAACTCTCGCTGAAGTAATGCTTTAGGAAGGAGAATGGCTTGGAAGGAGAATGCTTTAGGAAGTAATCCTATCCACCGGAGCTTTGATCTCGCTAAGTTATGCTGCCTGGGCAGAAGAGGGCTACGAGATAGAGAAAAAGATAGCTCGACCTTTGCATCGCAAAGAGAAAAAAAAGGGTCTATATTTATAGATATGAGGGTAAAATTAAAAAGAACCATGCAAAGAAAAAGTTAAGGGAAAAAGAAAAAGTTGGCTTCAATTAATTGCTACTAGCTAACTTGTTAGGTGATGACGAAATATTGTGTGAATCAGATCGTGGTTTGTGTGTGAGAGATCAATACTATACCAATAAAAAGATTTTGGAAAGCGCATGCATGTATATATAGTTGATGTAAGGGGCCGATTTCTAATTGACAAGGGAATCTTTTGGATTTTTGCAATGTAAGGAGAAGGACCCCCAAAGCTTGCAAAATTAAGTACAAGATTAATTTATCTTTATCTTTGCAAAAATGAAAGATATATAATTCTTTTTCTTTTTCTCTTGATTCTTCTATGAATCGAGAACATGGCCTACTTCATTAATGTAGATAGAGACTTCTAACAAATTAGAGGATACCCTCTTCTTCCAAGATGGAAGACAAGCATATTCAGGAATCAATAATGTCACTGATGTGAGCTTCTTGTGGGGCATTATTATTGTCTTGTAATTGTTAGGATTTTTGCCTCAATTCCTAATTAGATTTGGTTTAGGATTTTTCTAGAAGATTTTTTAATTGGTGGACAAGAATCCTAATAGGAAAGAGATTCTTGGAGTCCAAATTTGTGTTAGTATAAATAAGCAGTTTCTGTTTAGTTTTTTGTGTATGTAAAAGAGAATCTGTCAGATTGAGAGAGAGAAAAAGCTGTGATAGTTTTTTATGTTGTTGTGAGAGAATCACCCATGTTGGGTTGATTAGATTGAGAGTTTGCGAGAGAGATTGTTATGATTAGTGATTGTATTTGATTGATTTGACAGTGCAGATTTGTCGCATAGGTCCACAAGAATATTTTGTTTTGTTGTTTCCGCTTTAATTATTTGTTTGATTAATTCCTGGTATATCCGAAAGTTACAACAAGTGGTATCAAGAGCTTGGTTGATTGAAGATGGCAGACACCGGCAGCAGATCAGCTTTGAAGTTTGAGATTGAGAATTTTAATGGAACGAACAGTTTTCAGATGTGGCAGAGTACGGTAACAGATCTGTTAGTACAACAAGGATTGGGAGATGCGCTTGAAGCTAATAAGCCTTCAGCGATGGATGACAACAGGTGGAAAGATATTCAACGAAAAGCAGTAAGTACAATTCGTTTGTCTCTTACTACTGAAATTAAGTATGATGTGTTAGATGTGAAAACCCCAAAGGAGTTGATGGATAAGTTGGAGTCGATTTATATGTCGAAATCGATTACTAACATGTTGTGTTTGAAAAGAGAATTATTTGGATTGAAGATGAAGGTAGGAACAAGTTTAAGGGCACACCTAAATGAGTTCAATAGATTGATGACTCAGCTGGCAAGTGTGGATGAAGTCATGAAAGAGGTTGATAAAGCAGTTTTATTGATTAATTTTCTTACCGACAGGTATGATCCTGTGACTAGAGCTTTGATGGTTGGTAGGAAAACCCTGAGCTTGCAAGATGTGACTTCTACAATTTTCGAGTATGATAGATTGAAAGAAACTAAAAAGAAAGATGAAGAGAATGGTGCTCTCACGGTGGAGCGTGGAAGAACTTATGGAAAAGATAAGACTGATGGAAGATCGAGGAGTAGATTCAATGAAAGAGGAAGATCAAGTTCGAGGCCAAGGATTGGTTTCAGTAATAAGGAGTGTTCTTATTGTCATGAGATGTGCCATATAAAAGCCTATTGCAAGAAGTTAAAGGAATATTTGGCGGATTTCATGAAATCTAAAGAGAAGAATAAGGGTGGTGTTAATGTTGCTGTTGCTGCTACTGCTGATAGTGAGGAATATTCTGATGAAGAAACTGTTGTTTTGATGGTGCAAGAAGAAAAGAAAGACACTAGAGATATGTGGGTGTTTGATTCTGCTTGTTCTGAACATAATTGCACAAAGAAAGAATGGTTTTCGAAGCTTCAGAAGTGTGATAAGCCTGTCTATATGGCTAATAATGGTGAAGAAAAAATTGAAGGCATTGGGAGTGTGAAACTTCGTTTGCATGATGGAAGTGTCAAGATGCTTGGGAATGTGAGGTATGTTCCAAACTTTACAAGGAATTTGATTTCGCTTGGAAAGTTGGATAGCTTGGGTTATGGATATTCTTGCCGAGGTGGAGGCTTGAAGATCACCAAAGATTCGATGATTGTGATGAAAGGAGTGGAAAATTCGAAGAATTTGTATGAGTTGATTGGAAGCACAATTAGAGGAGATGGATCGGTATCTTCACATCAAATTTAGAAGAAGGATGTGGATTTGCCAATAAATAAGAAAGTTACTTTTGCAGATTTGGTTAAAGGGTGGAGCAATTAAGTTTTGATGAAGGAATTTGAGTCAAGGTGGAGATTGTTAGGATTTTTGCCTCAATTCCTAATTAGATTTGTTTTAGGATTTTTCTAGAAGATTTTTTAATTGGTGGACAAGAATCCTAATAGGAAAGGGATTCTTGGAGCCCAAGTTTGTGTTAGTATAAATAAGCAGTTTCTGTTTAGTTTTTTGTGTGTGTAAGAGAGAATCTGTCAGATTGAGAGAGAGAAAAAGCTGTGATAGTTTTTTATGTTGTTGTGAGAGAATCATCCATGTTGGGTTGATTAGATTGAGAGTTTGCGAGAGAGATTGTTATGATTAGTGATTGTATTTGATTGATTTGATAGTGCAGATTTGTGGCATAGGTCCACAAGAAAATTTTGCTTTGTTGTTTCCGCTTTAATTATTTGTTTGATTAATTCCTGGGATATCCGAAAGTTACAACAGTAATGGGTGGTACAATAATTTGGTTTCATTTATATACTGAGTACTGACCAAATTAATAAGTTAGGCTGCGGGGAAAAAAAATGAAAGCAAAGCAGAGAAGTTAATGAAGCAGTACTATAGGAGATTAAACAGAGGCTAGGGATTTCTGATTAGAAAAAAAAAAAAATAAAGCTTTGATTTTTTATTATAGAAATAAGCAAAACTAAAGACGCAGAGTTAAAAGGCCCTGCACACGACGAAGTCGAGAAGAAAATTGCAAGGCAATATATAAATATTGAGGATGAACGAGATCTTGCAATGGCTCGTGAAAATTAATTGCAACGCAGTATGATCAGATTAGGTAGGAAATTTTTTAGTTTCTTTGGCCCATAATCTTGCTTTTTGCTGGATCAATCAACCTTGATATAACTTGTATCAAGATCATGTTAAGGTGGTCCTGCTGGAACCCCAGTAATGGGATTTAGTTAGAGATATTTAGAAAAAGGCAGGGGACGCACTTGCTTCAGTTATTGGGACTTGATATCTTTTCTTTACAAGATGGAAGGAAAATCATGCAAGAATCAAGAAGTGGTAGTTCGCATTTTCCTCTCCTTGTATATAATACGTACAGACGATGATCTAATGAATATAAGGACAAGCATTAGGAAAAAAGCAGTGGCATGTGGATCAATAATGTCACTGACATAAGGACGAAAGAGAGACTTATGAGGTGTCTTGTAATGGCAGTGTACGTGGTGATCATGAATTTGATTTATATTAGTGGTACGATATTGGTTTCATATTGACCAGATCAGTTAGGTTGCGAGGAAGAGAAATGAAAGCAAAGCAGATCACAAGTTAATGAAGCAAAGCAGAGAAATGAGGATGAATGAAGATCTTGCAATGGCTCGTGAAAATCAATTGCAAGGCAATATGATAAGATTAGGTAGGAAATTTTTAGTTTCTTAATTTGGGCCATAATCTAACTTGATTTTTGCTGGATCAATCAACCTCGGTTGATAACTTGCATCAAGATCATGTTAATGTGGTCCTGCTGGAATCCCAATAGTACGAATTGGTTAGAGATTTAGACAAAAGGCTGGGGACGCAGTTGCTTTAGTTATGGAAGGAAAATGATACAAGATTCAGAAAGTGGTAGTTGGCATTTTCCTCTCCTTGTATACAATGCAGACGATGATCTAAGGAATACGTACATCTTAGAAATTAAGTTGACAATTTCAATTCCCAACCAACCTTCAACCTTATTATTTATTTATGACTTAATAACCATTTTGCCCCCTAAACTCTTTAAATACAGACATTATGCCCTTGAACTATATTTAGGAAAAGTGCCTCTTGAACTCTTAATTCAATGATGACATTTTGTCTCCTGAATTAGTAGAATTGAAACACATACCTTCCTAAGACAGAATTAAGTTACGTGACTAACATTTGATAACTTTTGTTTGCGTGACTAATAAATCTGCCGCGCGACTAACAAGAATGGAAATCAAGAATTTCATCATGGGGGCCATGTGATATATACATCAATAAGTAAATATATGACTATACGCAGTATAATTAACTATCCATTTTGATTGTTCAAATAGTGAGTGTCAAAAATTTAGAATTAATTAGTTAAATATAGTGACAACGTACATTTTGGTATTGTTTTTCTATCATACCACATCAAGAAAAGAAAACGATGCTAATGGGCATATACTACAATTGACATTAGTTTGGTCCCTATTTAGAAGAAAAATCAAATAAAATATCAGTATATATCAACCGCATGCTAGAAAAGCAATCCCTCAAGGTGAAATTCAAACACCTTTCTCAAAAATTAAAAAAACAAAAAAGAGAGAAAATATATGAAAAATAATAGATGAAACTTGAATATTAGGAATGATAATTAATGCTTAGGTAGATGAAAGAAAGGGAGAGGATCCTTCCCATTGTTGCCTCAATTGGGGTCCGGGTCGTGGGACGGTAATAGAGATTGATGCTTGGCCGGTACGCGATGTATTGAGGGTATACTTTTTTAGTACGATATTTTGGTTTGCGATTCGTTTTAAAATAGTTTTAGGATCGTTAATAATCTTTATGTATTTTTTAAAAATATAATATAATTTTCTAGAAATTAATAAAGTATAATTGGTTTATTTACATAAAGATTGAGATAGAAACGCACAAAATGCTCATTTGTAGAATAATGTACTAAAATTTTTTTACTTTAAAGTCAAATTCGATTATAAAAATTAGTTAATAAATTTGTTTTTATTGTATTTGTTTCAGATCTATGCTTTTTTAACTTTAATTTATTCAATTTCTTCAATATATATATATATATACATATAAATTTTGTACGTCAATTTTATATAATCGGATCGGGATCTTGAAGTGAATGCTACCCAAATTCGGGATGTGGATCTAGTAACTATGATCCTTCCCACTACCAAAAAAAAAAAAACAGTAGTGGAGAGGTCCACTAATCTCATACCTCTAACCTACCTAATGGCTCATAAAAATCCACTTTCTAATTTTTTGGCCAGAACACATTTTCTAATTCATTAACATCTTAAGAATTTGTATATATGTTGAAAGAAAAGGCATTTACAATGATGACTTCAATTAATTATTTTTCAACCTTTATATTTTGAAAAAGACACCTTCCACCAGCTTGATTTAAGAAAAAATATGAAAATTAATCATTAATAAATATATATATTATATATATAGAAAAGATAATCATATAGTCGTCAAAGATTTTAAGAAAGATATTAAAGAAAAAAAAAGACTTAGACAGATCAGCCCAACTAAGAGTCATAAATATGGGCCTGAAAAGTAGACCCGAAGAGAGGGTTCCGGTCTCTGTTTTTGTATCTTTCTTTACCCAGAAGGCCAGAACCAGGCAAATCAATCTGGTTTTTTGAGTTCATTATTTATTTAACTTTTTTTTTGTCAAATATTAATATTGGATTTCTATTAAGGATTTTCAACTGCTTCAATTTCTTTGAACATGATTACAATAGAGTTAGCTTTAATCTTTTTAAAAGCCCTATTGAATTTGAATAGGATTTCAGCAAAAAGTGGGAATCAAATACTCCACATGTTATTGTCTATGAAAATGCATACCATTAATTTATAGTTACCTCCAAAATTCACAATGAATCTTTTTACTTTGGATTTTCATGGCATGCGTTTGCTTCTATACCCTACAACTTGGAAATTTATGCCTCTTCTATATGATGCAGAATGTCCATAGATTTCTGACCCAATGAAGAATTTTTATCGAGGATTTTTTTTTATTAGGACTTATGATTCCAACTTTAAATATGAAATGAAAATTTAGATTCTATTTTTAATAAACAATAGATCATCACACTTCACCATTTAGCATCAATCGCCAATGTTAATAAACAATAAACAAAAGACGCAAAAGCTAATTCATAATAATGAAAGAGAAAGTTCTATGTTAATATGGTTGACAAACTCTTATCTCTAGTTTTCTTGCTGGGGATTCTCAGCGAGAGTAACTAGGTCTTGGCGTCTTGCAACTTCATTCGAAATAGTTGTAGACATTTGCGAATGTGAGCTTCTTTTAATTCTGATTTTAACTACTTTGGGAAGATTCAATGACGGAACCAGGAATTACAAATATGGGACGGGTGAAGAACAAAAAATTAAAGTATCAAATTATACAAATTTGTCTCGTAAATCATGACTATTTTCAATTTTCACAAAAATTAATTTAGGATCATAATTTTAATGTAAATAGATTATTATAAAAAAGTAGCTGGAGATAAATAAATTATGAAATTTGATGGCTAAGCTCTTGAAGACTTGAAGACTTGGGATTTCAACGAGAAGAGATTGCAATAAATTTTTTAAAAGTTCTCTTTTTTTTTTTTTCCTTTGTGGATGAAGGGGGCACAACTCTTTAAATATGTTTTTTAGATTACTTAATAGTCAATATAATTAGGAGGGATTAATTAATATTACATATAGTTGAATTAGAAATGAAGATTTTTAATAAAATTAAAATAAAATTTGTTATTGGTAGACATGGTAAGTGGTAATTAATAACCATGTAACTGTAATTATTTTTCTCAAATCCTACCTAATATAAAGGTAAAATAAAATAATTTTTAAAAGATCCTATAGAAATTGTTATTTTGAATTTATAGGGGGACTAAACCATAAATAATCCTATTTCTCTAAAAGCATATATATACAGTAGTATTGAGAATTCTCAAAGTTTGGGGGGCGGCTGCCCCACCCCGCCCCTATCTCCGTTGTTGGGAAGATTTGTAGCTGATATAGCCCTCGTGTCTGAATTAGAGTCATCGAAGTTGTAATTTGCTTTGAAATTACATGGTGGCACGTCATTCACCTAGGCAGCTCCAACATTCATAATCAGTAAAAAGGGTTATAATTTTTCATACCAAAGTAGTGATATATAATTTTAACCAAAAAAAGTAGTGATATATAATAACAAATACTTTCTCCGTATCAAAAGTGGACAGATATTTTGGGACGGATGAAGTATTACATATATCAACAGCTAAAAAAAGTAAAGAAAAAAGTTCATACATAACACAAAATGTTTACATAAAAAACAAATTTTCAAATTACAAAATTATTCTTCACTTTAACAATAAGATGCTCGCCGTAAACAACACTCTGTATGGGAGGGAAGTATTTGAATCACAATTCAAATTTAACTTTACAATAAGATAATCTTTAGATTATAACTTAACCTATTCAGTTAGCTTTTGTATTTAAATGTAATTCATCTTTATCCTAAGTTCCCAACCAATTACCCTTGTTTTATAAACATACAAAAACTCAATAAAGAAAGTAGAACACTTTTTCACCATTTCCTTTGTAAACTCTGTTACTTCTTTATGGTATTAGGAAACTCTAACTGAGTTTTTTTTTTCTCTCTCTCCTCTTATTCTTCTTCCTTCCCAATGTCGACTACTTCATCTACAACCCCACCCTTGTTACCACAAACAATCAAACAATTAACCAAATCAATAGCCTCCCTTCTTTACTATGCTCCAGCGGAACACCCTCGATCGTTTTCTGTACGCATGTTTCGAGTGGCTCTGCCATTGCATCGAAGTTGGGCTATATAATCCCAATCGCAGTTAATAAAAACATGAGAATTAAATAAAATAATGAAAGAAAATGAACCAGCCAAATTGAAATAATTACCTCATAGAAGAACGCGGCCAGTATGCGGGAATAGCATCAATTGTTGATCAACCTGTGTTGTGTGGCCCTGTATGTGCCGTTGGACCATATCTATAACACATAATCTCACTGTTAGTAAATACTAAATATGATCTAGTATAGTTTATAAACACATAAAAAAATGGCTATAATCTCAATTTAGGACCTGAACTTTCATAAAAAATCTCAAATAATGGTCCCAAAACACAATTTCAACAAATTGAAGTACATATTTAGTAAATTATGACATATTGTGCAAGATGTTAGCTAATATTAGTGTGTGAGATGCATATAAATCAAAAAGCACGGAAAAATTTTGTATCATACTACGTTTATTGAATTTATTTGGATTAATATGTTTTGATTTTTAATTATTTTAATAACACCATTTTTCTATCAAAATTGATGTGTACGCATGACAAGCATTGGTTTTTATCTGAGGAGAACCTAATTTGTAAAAATTTACTTAGTATATCTTCTAATTTGTTGAAATTGTGTTTTAGGGCCCTTATTTGAGATTTTTCTGAAAGTTCGGATCCTAAATTGAGATTACAACCTAAAAAAATTGGTTGGTAACATGTTGGAGTTACTCCAACATTGCGATTCCGTACTGGACAGTTTTAGACTTAGTTTCTATATGTTTTTCTTGTTTCTTGTTAGAAAATAAAAGAATTTTTTATCAGGTCGATGAAACTATGCTTTTGTTGAAAGACTTGCTCAAGTTTGGAGAGTAAATACAACACGTACAGAGGAAATTAATTTAAAAACAAAAATTACCTGTAAATTGTAATCTTCTTTCCAACTCCTCCCATTCCACCATTGATTGAAGATAGGGACTGGTTGTGAGGTGGATAGAATAATAGAAAGGGGATGAGAGAATAGAGAGGAAGGTATGAGAAATAGAAGAAGGAGATGAGAAACAAGGAGAGAAAGAGGTGAGAAACAGAGGGAACCATTGGCAATTCTCAATCTTATTTTTCACGTATAAATAAAGACTCTTCTTCTGAACTTATATCTTCTTTTACTTTTGTTTTGTAATTTTTAAAACTTGGACGTGTAAGAAACGTCCCTGAAATTTCCAAAACAAAAATTCGGTTTCATGTTTTCGTCTTTCTAAAGATTTTCTGTTCTAAAAAAAAAGAAAATGGGGTTAATTAAACCTCCTATTAATTTTATGTACAAGACCCTCATTGAGTGGCACTTGGCATTTGGTTTCTTTGGCAAGTGTCAATGGTTAATTTTCTAATGTTTTGTTTATTAAATTTGTATTCATTTAGTTTGAAAAAATT
Organism: Corchorus capsularis; assembly: GCA_001974805.1. NCBI lineage: Eukaryota > Viridiplantae > Streptophyta > Magnoliopsida > Malvales > Malvaceae > Corchorus > Corchorus capsularis. The sequence continues at coordinate 10,949 of AWWV01013987.1, read as the reverse complement.
AAAAGACATTCATCCCCTTTCCTATATAAAATAAATTATTAAATAATTATTAATTAATTATAAATTTGTTATGAATATACATGTATGATGTGTATGGCCATGAATCTAATTAAAGCATGGATAAGATTGGTGACTTGGTTCATTCATACACATATACCTATGTGGTAAATTCATCCTCTTATATTTATGGTGATGTATTTATGTGCCTATAAATAGGCCACTTACTTTGTTATGGAATAAAACGAATGGGAACAATTTCTCTCATTCTTCATATTTTCTTCTTCTCCATATTCTATTGTCTCTCTATTCCCTTGTCTTTTCCATACTTCAATTTTACTCCATTGCTTTGTTTTGTTATCATTTCACAACAAAATTTCATTTCTTAACTGAATTTTCTTAAAAGAATTTATAAATTAAAACAGCCGCACGCGAAGCGCGGCCGGAAAGTTCTAGTATATATAAACAAAGACTTCGAATTTGGAACTTTTATATCTTGTGTGAACATGATAATTAAGCTTCGTAACTAACAGAGGGCCACAAGATCAACGTTGCATCAGCAAATATATGAGTACTTTACAGTTGTCACATTAATTCTCAAATTTCAAATTGCTAAATTATTGAATTATTGGAATTGCAAGTTAGAAAATTTTTATGCATGAAATTCTAACTTCTATCATCTTCATATTTTGAGTTTCCTTGTTATTCTTGGCTTTGCAATGAGTGTTTAATTATATGGTTGGTGTTAGGGGTCAATTCCTATAATTGGAAAAGGGAATCTTTGCATTTTTTTGCAAAAATAATTAGGATTCCATTTTATATATGAACCAAGAACATGGCCTAATTCATTGAAGATAGAGACTCGTAACAAATTTGCATAATATCTCAATCAGATTCAAAAGCATTATTCAATCAAATTTGCATAATAATATGCTGGATATTAGGAACTTGCATTTTAGTGTGAGATATATCAGTAATCTGTGTTTCCTAAATTTTGAGTAGAAACAATCAAATTTACAAAGGACAAGAAATATTGGCATCAAATTAATACTACTTGTTGAGCATATTATATTTGGGCCCATGACCCACTAGCCAATGGAGGCCCAGGCCTCATATAAGGTATATATATAGCCAAGGTATGGCTCATAAACTCATAAGATCTCACAACATGTCATAAGATGATAGAGCACAAGCTCACACTCTCCAACTCTCTCCACACTCAAAGAGGACCCCTCACTGACTTGACCGTCGGAGGAGGTCCGTCCGGCATCCCCGGGGGACCCCTTCTAACGGGTTTTCTCTCTTGCAGGCCACTCAGAGTTCTAAGTTGAAGCCTCAACATTATTTGGCCTCAACACTACTATTGCATTTGCAGAGGCGTGATGTACTTTGGTGTGTTGCTTCATTTCAACAACTTATTTGGTCAGCTCATTAATTTGTGTTACGACTGGTAGACCCTATACTTGCATCCATATTGTATTTAATTTGTATTACTTTGCTCGGTTGATATAATAATATTACCCTTCTCAGTTCTCATCGATTGCTGGAATCACGAAAAATATTGAGTCCATCATCAAAGGTTTTTGGTCGTAGGAATTCCCTGCTTTTTTTTTATATTTTTTTTAGAAGCAATGCAAGAATATTATTGATGTTAAAAGAAAAAGATCAACAGGGCTACAAAACACAGCGCCATCCTGAAACACAACAAACCAACCAAAAATGAAAAGATCCAAAACAAAATCAAACATCAACAAGCAAGAGAGCAACTTAATCAAATCTGGACAAAATGTCCGAGCCTCGATCAATGCTGGACTTTGCAAGACAGTCAGCGATGTTATTAATCTCTCTAAAGATATGCTTGACAGACCACCCCAATCTTTCTTCAATAAAATTATTTGCCTTTCAAAAAAAAAAAATGATATGCTTGATAGACCACCTTCAAATCTTCTTTTTGTAACCTTCAATCTGAAAAATCACTTGTCAAAATCTCCATGGCACTGAAGAAGGTTCATTCACCCATTTCACTGCATTTTTCGAATCGCTTTCAATGATAAGTTCTTTCTCATACACCCAGTCTGATGCTGCAAAGATCAAAAACGCCTCTTTGATAGCTAGAAGTTCAGCCATATTAGAATCTGCTAAACCAATGGGTTTTGAAAAAATAACCTTTGTGCTTCCATTATCATCTCTCAAAACCCCTCCAATCCCCGCCTCTCCAGGTTGCCCTCTAGCAGAACCGTTAACATTGAACTTTAATTGACCATCACTCGGTGTTAACCAATCCATATGAGGTCGCTTCTTATCTCCAACCGGCGCTATTTGAATACATTCAGGCACTCTTATGAAGTCATCAACAGAAGCTGCTCCATTTCAAGTAGGAATTCCCTGCTTGAAAGAGATATTCCATACCTAGGATATCATCTGTATTAATCAAAGATATTATTCATCCAACTGAGTAAGCAGACAAGTAATGAGGCTAGGGAGATTAACCCTTAAGGCTAGGGATTTCTGGTTAGAATAAAAGCTTTGATTTTTTCTTATAGAAAAAAATTAAAGAGGCAGAGTTAAAAATTGCAAAGCAATATATTTAATATGAGGATGAATGAGTTGCAATGGCTCGTAAAAATTAATTGCAACGCAGGAAATGTTTGTTTCTTTGGCCCATAATCTTACTTGCTTTTTGCTGGATCAATCAACCTCGATCGGTTGATAACTATTTTTGCATCTAGATCGTGTTAAATGTTACAAGAGGGATAGCCTGCGCTTGCGCTACAGGCATGCTTTTTTGTGAGATATTTTTGTTTATTTGATGCATCTGTTTGATAATCAATTATTGAAAATAAGATATGAGACATTGTAAATCTATTCAGTCATTTTCTTAATTTTTTAAAATGAAATAGAATATGTTTAAAAGTGCTTGCATTTTTGTGCCAAAAGAAAAAGTGTTTGCATTCATTCTAAACAGTTCGATACATGCTGATATTTTTCACACTATTAATAGAGTTAGATGAGTATAGAATAAAAATGGGTCTTTAGCAAAACAACTATAAGTCTTCTTATTAAAAAAAAATCAAAAAGTTAGGCAAGTGTAGAAAGGATCATTTGTACTTGACATTTAATACGGTCCATTAAAACACACTAATGTATGTGAACATAGTTAATCATCTAAAAAATAGTCAACACAACTGAAATTTTCTTTCACAATCCAACATAAACCATATAGAACATAAGAATTATTAAGTAATTAGCAAATGAAGAAAAGACCAAATGGGACGAAAAGGTTGTCCCAGGTGAAAAGTTGAAAGGAGCTTTCAGCAAGCACCGTCTTGAAAAAACAATTAACATGGTCTATAAAAGGCGCACTTAGTATGTTAATAATTTCAAAAAATGCAATTTACACTAATAATCCAACACACCCAATTATCAAAGAATACATCATAGGGGTCATACTAAATGTAAAATGAATATTTGTGTGTAAACCGTAAACGGACCCAACGAAAATAGACTGGAAAAATGGGCTGAAGAAGGAAAAAAACTTGAGCAACATATAAAATTACTGAATCCTTATAAAACTCAATAGTCAATAGATTAGCATATATGAAATTTAAAAAGGTGGGAATACCATTAATCATGCATTTAAAATGGTGGGAACACTATTAATTGAAGTTAGATTCTAAAATTACATAAAAAGACAATGTGTTCTTAGAAAAAGGGTTAAGATTAGAAGGATTTTAAAGTAATAAGCCATTTGAGAAAAGACCAAAATGGGGCGATAAGATTGTTCCAAGTTAAAAGTTGAAAGAGCTTTTGAGTAAATTTCATAGGGGACAAAAATAATATATAGTATATATATAATGAGTAGGAATTGGTTTAGAGAGTAAGAAAAAAGGCTATGGGGCATTTGCTTCAGTTATTGGGACATCATGATCATGATATTTTTTTTTCCAAGATGGAAGGAAAATCATGTGTAGGCATCGAAATTTGGTTCAGGCCAAATCTAAGTTTAGTATGGAAAAAGTCCAATGATGTGGTTTGGTTAGGTTTGGGTTAGATTTTTAGGTTGGGTTTGGGCTTTAATAATTTATTTCGTCCAGTTATGTTGGTCAGATAATTAATTTTAGCACATGTAAAGTAAGTCTGTGTAGAAAATTTCCTGATAGTTTCCTAGACTTGCTCTAAAGAAATATTAGCCTATATAAAAGCTCTATTTTCCTAACCCTAGACACAGTGTATGTATGTCAATTGACACAGAGGGAGATCGGAGACACATTAGAAAATAGGAGGCTGCCCTAATTTTATCGCAAAGAGCTATTCGCTTTTTCTTCATCGATTTGTTAAAGTTCATCTAACAAGAAGCAAATTATTGCAAAAATAAAAAGGTTAGTCTTAATCATAACTTCACGTAGACTCTCCAATTACTTTTCCTGTTTTCCATGATTTACAATCTGTACTTTTCCTACTTTCTTTTATTTTTTTATTTTTCTATTATTCTCTTTTCATCTTTGTTGATTTGACTGTTGAATCTTTTTTTATTATGTGCTTATCCGTTTACTTTGCTTTGAACAAAAATTTTAAACTTAAACTTTACAATCATGTTTGATAATTTTATTATTATAAATAAATAAAAAATTCAAAGATAGATTCTTTATACTGCACTGTTGTACCAATTTGATATTTTGGATCTTTTAGTTTCGTTAAAATTCTTAGGTAATAATGGATGTTTAGGTGAAATTAAAATAAACTTTTCAATTAAGTTATAATAATTTACCATTTTTTCCTTTATAATTCTTTAATTATTTTTTTGTATCATATGCATTAGATTAGGTTAGATAAATCTGTCAAGTTTTGCCAATCTTGTAGGGAATTTGAAGATTTTTACATTATTAGGGTTCATATAAAAATAATAACAAAATTATTAAAATAATAATAAGAATATTTTCTAAATCTTGCCAAATTGTGGGAGATTTAGGAGATATTTTAAGAAATAAATAAATAATAAGGATTGAATAATAATGAGAATATTTCTCTAAATCTTGCCAAATTGTGGGAGATTTAGAAGATATTTTAAGAAATAAAAATTATAAGAATTTAATTTGTAAAGAGAATATTTTATGAATCTTGTCAAATTGTGGAAGGTTTAGGAGATATTTTTAGATTTAATAATAATGAGAATATTTTCTAAATCTTGCCAAATTGTGGGAGATTTAGAAGATATAAAAAGGGAAATACACTAAAACTAAATAAAATCGTTAACATGGAAAATTCAATCATAAAAATAATAATAAAACATAAATCAAAAGAAAATTTTAGACTTTGCCAATTTGTGGGAAGTCTAGAAAAATCATAAAAATATAATAAATTAGATAATAATTTGGAGTCTTGCCAATTTGTGGGAGACTAAGTATAAAGATATAATCAAAATTTGAAGACTAAAAAAATTGATTGGAAATAAAGTGAAGACAATTAAAAGGGTAAATTTCACAATCAATGAATTTAAAGGATCAAAGTAAAAATTAAGGCTAGAGGGTTAATGTTTAGTTAAATGGTACTGTCATTTTGACAGGCGTTGTAGGGGTGCTAATACCTTCACTACACGTAATCGAACCCCCGAGTCCAAAATCTGGTAACAAAGACCAATGGTTAGTTATAATTAATGGACTTAATTTAACTATTAATAACACATTAAAATGGTTAATCAACTTAGGTGGCCAATCACACCTTGATAAAAAAGATTGGCAACGACTCCTTTCCAAATGCGTCTAGTGCTCAGATCTCGCGATTTGCACGTTACAACATCATGCAAGAATGAGAGTGGTAGTTGGCATGTTCCTCCTTGTATATGATGCATACGATGATCTGAAGAATACATCTTAGAAAATTTGAGAATCCCGCCGTCGACAATTAATATATTTTGCCATTACGATTTATTTATATGGTTTAAAAGTCATTTTTTCCCTTGAACTCTTTAAATGGGGATATTTTGCCCTTAAACTATAATAATTTTAGGAAAAAGTGCCGTTTGAACCCTTAATTAAATGAGGACATTTTGTCCCCTGAACTCCTACAATTTAAAACATATTATCCTTCTTAAGACAGAAATAAGTCACATGATTTATTAACATCTATTAACTATTTAACTTCTGTTTGCGTGGCTAGTAGTGTTTATACCTCAATTTACAATTGAGAATAAATTTGTCATCGAACTTTGATAATCAAGACGAGTGGTCAGGATTTGTATATAACGTCTAATAGTAACTGGATTTTGCACCACCCTAACTCTATTGTGATTAAAAAAAGGCTTTGTTTATTAATAATTAAGTCCAAATTAAATAAGACATGCCCAGTAATAATTATTTATTGGAGGAAATAATTAAGGCGCAGGGTTTTTAATTGGATTGTATGCTACACCGCTATACGCGCAGGAAGAGAGTTAATTCTCAAAGTGCAGCAATTATTTAATACTGCACGCAGAGACATGAGATGCAATATGGAAAGTCTTGGTTTGGGATTGAGTTTGGAGATAAAAAAATAAAAGGCCACTTTTACCTCATACACAACGCCAAATAAGTCATGGTTTGTGTCAAAAGTTAATTTTCACCGCAAAAGCCAAGCCAATTACCTGAAAAACTAATCTTTAGGTGCTTTTGTGTTTCAAAATTGCTTTTGGACATTAAATGACTAAAATCCCTTAAATATTCTTTCTCTTTCTATTTTAATTAGTACCCTTTTTAGACGTTTTATCTCTCAACCTCATTTTTCTACAACAATATCAAACATTAATTACATTTTTTACCCCAATCGATATTTTTAAAAAACACTTTTCAAAAGTACTTCTTTCAAACCAAATTTTTACAAAACATAACCTCAATCCCAAACTAAGTCTTAGTATTTGTGGCATATCTACAATACGCTCACCTTAATATTAAGGTTAAGCCGCCCATACCCTGCGCCACCTCAGGTGCAGCACGGTTATAACATTTACATGTTGTGACATCTTGTCGAATTGGCTTGATTAAGCAAGGGGATGCATGCTGATTCCAATAATGAGCCTTTATAGTGTGTTCTTTAGTTCATGACATGTTCCTGGCTAAACCTTGGCTTAATCCGACTCAGTTCGTAACTATTTTGCGGTTTTCAGTTAAGGACACGGGTTCGGAAAAGGTGAATTTTAAACAGGATATGGCACCTGGCGCATGGAGCCATGTTTATAACGTTAATAATGGTCCATGGCTAGTCATTTTAGACGTGCCATCATCTGTTTGGCCATTTTTGAAAACTTTTGCAAGTCTTTCAATTAAGAACAAGTGGCTTTCTACACTGTTATGAGCCAATTCCTTTAGTTGGTTTATGTTGTTTTCGAACCATAAGCTAAATATAATTAAGTTAGAGCATATTTTATAGTTTAAAGGTTTAAGTTCAAGTTAAACTATGTTTGAGTTATTTCGTCACCATACTCATCACCTTGCACAATGCAGACACAACATGGACACGGAAATATGTGCCTAGGTAGTGAAGAGTCCGGAAGTTGCATGAAGTTCGTGGGGCAGAGTAGATTCACATGATGTGTGCCGGCAGAAAGCATATCAAGTCATTACAGCAGTTTCCTGGAAATTTCCTTGAAACACAAGAAGGAAGTTCATCTTGAAGCCAGGCTGCCGGCCCAACAAGCACCAAGACCCATGCCGTCCCCTATAAATGGAGGCCTCCTCCACTAGTTTTTAACACGTTTCAACACGCTACAAATTTGTCTTGCTGCAAAAATCAAGCCCTGTGCTTTTACTCTCAAACTCTTTGCAAAATCCATGTGATTTTTTCTCTGTTCATCACGAGTTCATTTCGTTTCCTTAATTTTCCTTGTTTCAATCTTGTCTCCGGACTCAAAAACACTTGTAATGCATTATAAATTCATAAATAACAATCTACTTGTTTTTTTTTATCTCTCTTTTTCATCAAGAACAACCTTTTGATTTTGAAAAAAGACACCTCCCATCAACTTGATTTAAGAAATAAAATGAAAATTAATCATACATTAGTCAAGAATTTAAGACATAAATTCACAAAAACAAAAAGGAAAACAATAAGACAGATCAGCCCAACTAAAGAGTCATAAATTTGGGACTAAAGGCTCAAATAAGGGCCCGAACTTTCATAAAAATCTCAAATAAGGGCCCCAAAACACAATTTCAGCAAATTAAAGTACATATTTAGTAGAATATGACATATTGTGCAAGATATTAGCTAATACTAGTGTGTGAGATGTATATAAATTAAAAAGCATGGAAATTTTTTTTTATCATACTATGTTTATTGAATTTATTTGGATTAAAATGTTTTGATTTTTAATTAATTTAATAACACCATTTTTCTATCAAAATTTATGTGTAGGCATGACAAGCATTGGTTTTCATCTGAGGAGAACCTAATTTGTAAAACTTTACTTAGTGTGTCTTCTAATTGTTGATTCCATGTGTTTTTGATGATAACAAAACATTCCACATATGTGTGTCTAACCATTTTACTTGAGTGTGTAAGGGAAAGTTATGTTTAAATGTATATCCAAGTCCCTAAGACAAAAATCAAGTCTAGCTATGAGCTTGATCAAGTATGGGAGTGATTTGAATTCATCCATGCCAAGATGAAGAATGATAAATAGGAATATCAATGATTGGAGAGAAAAGAAAATATTTGAGTTTAAATTGGAGCTCAAGAATCGAATTTGGAGAAAGCCTTAACAATATTGAAGATTAATATGAAGTTTGGAGAAGCTTACATAAGGGTTACCTTGAAAAAATATGCAAAGAAAGGAAAATACTCGAAAATTGGAGAGTGGACATTTTTAGTCTACTGGAGCTGGCGTTAAAAGTGCCAAGCCTGATGTGCCCAATCTGTATGAACAGTAACTTGTCATTCAGTACACTTTTAGTCGACTAAAACTGGTGTTAAAACTAGCACCGCCCACTAAAAGACAAAAATAACGGCTAGTTTGAAAAAGTGGAAAAAGGTGCCCAATGGCTAGGAAAAGGCTCCAACGGCTAGAATGATGTGAGAGAGCATATATAGACCTCTTAAACACTCATCCAAAGTAAGATTCAAAGGGGTAACACTCCATACATCAAAGATCAAGTGAGGAAAGATTTTATTTCTCTTTGTTCTTCATTTCTACTATTTTTGAGAGAAAATTGTATTGAGCTAAAACTTGTACTTGAGATCTTTGGGAGATCATTGTACTTCTTTATTCATCTTTTCTTGGGTAGAAACAAGTTAGGATCAACTTGTTTTGAAGATCAGAGCTTGGGGAGAGCTCACTTTGTAAAAGGCTTGGTGGAAGCTAGAATTTCACCGGTTTAGTGAAGTGTTTGTGAAAATCCTTGATTGGGGAGATCAAGGTAGAGGATGTAGGTGTGGGGAGCACCGAACCTCTATAAATTGTGAGTATTCATCTTCTCTAAACCTTGCTTTTACTTTGTGTTGCAATTTCTCATCTTTCTACCTTCAAACTTCATCTATTTCATCTACCCTTTTACCCAACTTAGCAAAAATTCTAGAGGTTGCCATAGACTCTTTAAAAGTGCTATTCACCCCCCTAGTACCATATCAAGGGCCTAACACTAATTTGTTGAAATTGTGTTTTGGGGCCCTTATTTGAGATTTTTATGAAAGTTTGGACCCTTATTTGAGATTACACCCTAAATTTGGGTCTAAAAATTAAGTGGGACCACTTAATTCTTTCCATGGACCAGGCAAATCAATCTGGGTTTTTTAGTTCATTATTATTTATTTTACTTTTTTCTGTCAAATATTAATATTGAAATTCTGATAAGAATTTTGAACTCGCTTCAATTTCTTTGAACATAATTACAATAGAATTAGGCTTAAATCTTTTTTTCAAGCCCTATAGATTTTGAATAGGATTTCCAGAAAAATGTGGGAATCAAATTACTTCATATTATTGTCTATGAAAATGTATACCATAAATTTACAGTTATCTCCAAAATTCGCAATGTATCTTTTTACTTTGGATTTTCATGGCATGTGTTTGCTTCTATACCCCGCAGCTTGGAAATTTATGCTTCTTCTATATGATGCAGAATGTCCATCGATTTCTGACCAATGAAGAATTTTTTGGCACCAACAATAATGAGGAATTTTAGGACTTATGATTCACTACGCCAAAATAGGGATATAGTGGCATTTTTTTTCCTAGATTGGGGCGTTTAAAAATGCCGCGAAACGTATTGTGGCGTTTTCTATAAAGCGTAGGCAAAATGGGCGATGCAGAATTTAACGGTGTTTTTTTAGAAAACGCCGCAATGCGTTTAGCGGCGTTTTTAAACACCCCAATATTAATTTCATTATAATTTTGTATTTTTTAGAAAAATACAATTCACGGCATTTTTTTTAAATAAACACCCCTATATAGTGGCGTTTTTTGATACAAATGCCTCTATTTTGTGGCATTTTCTTCAAAAATGCCGTTGTTTAATTGTTATTCTAAAAGGATTCCAACTTTAAATATGAAATGAAAATTTACATTCTATTTTTAATAAACAATAGATCATCGATCACACTTCACCATCTAGCATCAATCGCCAATGTTAATAAACAATAAACAAAAGATGCAAAAGCAATTAACAAATGAAGGAAAATTAAGCTGCGGAAAGTACCCCACATGAGATGGGGTAGATTGTTTATTATCCTCTATATATATAGTGAATTACTAAATACCGCCCTTTTTTACTAGCTACCGCCCCCCTTTTGGATTATTTTGCCCTTTGCTATATTTTTCATCAAATTTCAAACCTTTCAATTTTCTCAAATTCTCTCGACCTTCAAACTTTCAAAACTCAATCATTCAAAATCATTCAAGTAAAACAACATCAAAACACATGAACAAAGATTTTTCGGATTGAAAGTATGTTTTTTTTTAAAAAATAAAAATAAAAAAAAACAAA
>AWWV01013986.1:0-25218 GCA_001974805.1 Corchorus capsularis | reverse complement strand
GATCGCGTGCGATCCGGACCGTGATGGGCCGCGACCCGCGTCGTGACCCGATCCATGGCGGGTCGCGCCCGGATCGCGGCCTGCCATGGTCCGGGTCGAGCGCGATCGCGGGTCGCGCGCGACCCGGACCATGGTGGGCCGCGACCCGCTATGCTCATCTCTTTTTTCTTTCTTTCTTTCTTGTTCTTCTTTAATTTTCTTTTTTAGATTTTCCTTTAATTTCCTTTTATCCTTTAATAAGTATTGAACAATTCATTTAGTTTAAATGAGTATGGATATGTCAATATTAGTAAAAGGACTTTAATATTTGATTAATGATAAATAGATATTTGTTTTTTATTTTTTATTTTTAAAAAAACATACTTTCAATCCGAAAAATCTTTGTTCATGCGTTTTGATGTTGTTTTACTTGAATGATTGAGTTTTGAAAGTTTGAAGGTTGAGAGAATTTGAGAGAATTGAAAATTTTGAAGTTTGAAAGAAAGGGCAAACGGTGCCTAGTAAAAAGGGGGCGGTATTTAGTAATCCCCATATATATATGGGGAGTAGCTTGATAAATCCCATGGGTCTAATTAACTTTGTAACACATGATATCCAGGCTTGTAATTAAGTAAACTAACAAAATAGAACATAGATAAAGGACTATTTCCAAAATAAACACTTGATCTTAATATAGTTGACAAACTCTTATCTCTAATTTTTCAAGCTGGGATTGTGAGCGCGAGAGTATTCACAACTATGTCTTGTAATTAAAACATCAATCGCCTCTTGGTTATTTTGGCCCAAAAAAATCGCCTCTTGGTTATACAGGAATATATATAATATACTAAAAAAATTACTAATTAAAACTTTAAAATATATACTAAAAAATTACTAATTTTATTAATGTTCTATTAATAACAGGGGAACAATCCATCCATTGATTCCAAACATGGCATTCGTGGGGTACATTGAAAGTGTTTCGAACTTGCATACAACAGAGCTAAGATGCAAATTGCTGTCGAAACTTGCTGAGACTTGTAAGCTTGAAGAAGTCTTAGCAAGTCTCGACAGCCATTTGCATCTTAGCTCTGATGTCTGTAAATTCGAAACACTTTCAATGTTCCCCACGAGTACTATGTTTGGAATCAATGGATGGATTGTTCCCCTGTTATTAAGGGATCATTAATAAAATTAGTAATCTTCTAAGTATATATGTTTTAAAGTTTTAATTAGTAATTTTTTTAGTATATCATATCAGGCAGCCCTTTTGTTATAATTTCCCTTAATCCATGATCTTTGAAGGCTTGATCACTCTTTTCAACAACTATCCTCACTGCATGTTGAATATATCATCCTTCCTAACTAGGGAAGATATATATCTGTTACTCAAATAAACACACCGAAAAATAAATAAGAATACTTCCAATCACCACATTGGTGAAAAATATCACGTATAGAAAATTGATTTTAAACTCAAAAATTACCTGTAATATTCTTCTTTCCAACCCCTTCCATTCCTTTGGCCAAAAAAAAAAAAAAACTCCTTCCATTCCACCATTGATTGATGATAGGAACCGGTTGTGAGGTTGATAGAATAATAGAGAGTTAAGGGATGAGAAATAGGAGGAGGAGATGACAAACAGAGAGAGGAAGAGGTGAGAAACAGAGGGAATAAGATGAGAGAGCAGCAAATATTTAAAGAGAAATAGAGAAGAAGCAATTGGGATGAAAGATGTTGCGTTTCTTTGTATTGATGTAAGGTATTTATAGTACAATGCTTAGGGTTTACAAGATAGAGATAATTAAGCTTTACAGTTTAAGTTCGAGTATAAGATAAATGTATAACTGACTATATATACAGACTTAGTCAAGGCTAATCTTATCATGTTGTTGGTGGATTTGAATCTGTATTCAAACGCTTCCGCTTATACTGCTGCTGTTAAAATGCTATCAAACAGCTTAATTTTGATGCTGTTATGGAGAGTTGGTGAAATACTATAATTTTCACATTTTTCTGGCAGAAATTATGGAACCCAAAGTTGCTGATGCAAATCAATATAATAGAAGGGTTGAGTTAAATTCTTTGAATTATATATTTACTCTCCAATTTCATTGAAAAATCCCTTAGAATCACACAATTCAAGCAACTTGGAAACTTTTTCCTTTTCTCATTACCCTAACAAAGACTAATTGCAGTACACTAATTATCAATTGGTGTCCAATAGGACCAATACTATACTAAATAAACAATTTTTTTGGCTTTGCAATGAGTGTTTAATTATATATAATTGGTGTGAGCTGGGGCCAATTCCTAAAATTGGCAAGGGAAACTTTGCATTTTTTTCCAATAATAATTAGGATTCCTTTAATATATGAACCAAGAACATGGCCTAATTCATTGAAGATAGAGACTTGTAACAAATTTGCATAATAATGTGCTGGATATTAGGAACTTGCATTTTAGTGTGTTATAATATCACTTCTCTCTATTTCCTATTTCCTTTTGAGTAGAAACAATCAAATTTACAAAGGACAAGAAATTGGCATCAAATTAATACTACTACTACTATTGCATTTGCACTGGGCCTATTGAATATTGATGATCAAAATTTGAAGAGATATTCCATACGTAGGATCATCTGTATTAATTGGTCCACCAAACCAAAGATATTATTCATCCAGCTGATATATGACACAAACACACCAAGACACAAGAAATGAAGATACCCAGAAGAGAGAACATGGCAACACGTGAAGCTATATTGTTCAACCTCTTTTTTCTTCCTTGCAATTTTTCCTCCATAAATGATAAATCACACCATTGTGGCTTTGCAATGAGTGCTGTGAGCAGTCCATTTTCAGTAATAATTAAGACACTTTTTTTTTCCCAAGATGGGAGGACAAGCATCAAGAATCAGAAAAAGCATAGTTGGCATATTCCTACTAATACGAAGCTACAATTATTGTGAGGGGATGGAAAGGAATACGAAGCTCAATTTTCTCGCACTTTCCAATCAGTGAAAAGCATGAATGGAGAGCCTAACTATGACTCTAAATTTTGTGTGGTAGAGTGCTTGACTCTTAGCAGACTTAAAGTACCATAAAAATAAACAATAATGAGGATTTCTTCCAACTTTGAAAAGGGAAAAAAAACACTTAATAAATTGTTTTTTTCCCCTACTATAGCCTAATAAATTGTTAAGTCATCTAAGATTATTCTAGTACAAAACACGTAGAAAAGTTACGATCGTGCCCAAGTTTTTTTAGCTCTCCATAAATTGTTACTTTGTTAGTATAATTCTTGAGTCGGGCAACCTCTCATCTCAAACCCAAATGATTAATTATTGCCTAATTATGGCAAAAATGGGGCAAAATCTTGAGTACAACTAGTACTTAATATTCAAACTCTTCCAATTATCGGAAAAAAAAAAAAAAAACTCAAACTCTTCAGCTAATCAAGAAAAGATAATGTTCTTTCAAAAAAAAAAAGAAAAAGATAATGTTAGGTGAGATTCTTTCTTGTTGAGTAAAAGCTTGAGTTTCCTCCATATTATGATAATTGTCACATGAATCTTATTTAACATCTTTTAAAAGTGTATATATGATAATTGTCACACGAATTGATATTTAACATCTTTTAAAAGTGTATATATGTCAAAAGAAAAGGCATTTACAATGATGACTTAAATTAATTGTTTTTCAACCTTTTGATTTTGAAAAAGACACCTCCGACCAGCTTGATTTAAGAAATAAAATGAAAATTAATCATTATATAGAAAAGATAATCATAAATTACTCTATTGAGTGGCGTAAATTTATGACTATCCAATTTGATCTTTGCTTCAGATATGAGGAGTATGAATTACTTTTTTTTGAACTTTTTCTCTAATAAAATGACAGTCTATTTCTATTTGCTTGGTCCTTTCATGGAAAACAGGATTAGATGCAATATGAGATGCTCCCATGTTATCACAATAAAGGGGAATAGGAGTATTAATAGTAAATCCTAGACTTTGCAACAAAGACTTTAGCCATATCAATTCACATGTAGCAGCAGCCATTGCCCTGTACTCAGCTTCTGCACTGGATCTTGCTACTACTTTCTGTTTCTTGCTTTTCCATGTCACAAGATTTCCTCCTACAAACATACAAAATACGGTTGTGGATTTTCTGTCATCAACACTACCTGCCCAGATAGCGTCAACAAATCCTTCAAGATCAATTTTACCATGTCTTTTCATAAGTATACCTTTTCCTGGAGAGTTCTTGAGATGCCTTAAGATTCTATTCACAGCCTGTAAATTAGGGGTGGGAATAAGAAACCGTAACCGAAGCCACCGATGGGAATCGACGCAACCGACGTTCGTCGGCTCGGTTGATCGGTTGTAACCGATCGGAAAGGAAGTCGGTCGGTTTCGAGTTTGAATTTCAAGGGACCGAACCCAACCGACATATAATATTTTATATTTAATTATATATATATATTATGTTTTAGAATTTCAGATTTCATTTTTTTTCTCTTCCTATCCTCGACTTCTCCATCTCTTTTTCTCTTCTCAGTCTCACTTCTCAAGACTCCAAATCCAAATTTCTTGTTTCCCCAATGAATAATTGTGAGATAAAGCAAGCATGTTTTTCATTGGAAGTTTGGAATAGAGTTGGATCTGCTATTGAAGTTGTCTTAGAGGGAAAGAGCTCAGATCGCTGTCTTCGATTTGGGAACAGAGTTAGTTTTTCACAAGATCTATTTGTTTAGGTTTCTTGTGCTAACATCTTGTTCAGTTCTCTGTTAGTATATTGTTTTTGGTGGGAAAAAGAATATTAATCCTTTCTGGGGTTTTGAAGAAGAAACATGAGAATAATGAACTTAAGTGATTGAATTGAATTCTGGGTTTTTTCTTTTCTTAATTTTGGGAATGATGGATTGTTTGAATTTTTTTAAAAGTTAATTAGAAAAATTATGGGAATTTTGGATAGGCTAACGGTTATAGGGATTCTAAACTAGTGTTCTTCAATCATTGTTCTGAGAAGTTTGAATTTGCAGCCCTTGCAAAGAAAACTATCATGACATGTTTTATTGAATTATTGGGCTATTCTTCCTGCCTTCTTTCAGCATTGCTATTTCTACTTTCTACTTTTTATAGACTCCAATTTTGTTTTGCATTGTAACCTCTTTGAATGGAGGAATGAGATGTTCTTCCCCGCCCCCTTCCCCCCTTCTTCCTCTTAATAGTTATAGTTATATGTCATTCATTGTGGTTTAATTTTATTTGAATTTCAAGATCAGATGGAACCAGTAATGGCTGCTGTTCTCTCTCGCCATGCAATTTCTTTTGTTTTGCAGACCCATATAAATTACATGATGTAATTTTTTTTAAAGAAACCGACAGACCCCTAAAAACCGATCAACCGACCAAAACCGACTTCGGTCCGTGACTGGCGGTTTTAGGGGGCTGTCGGTCGGTGATCGGTGGTTGTTTTCAAGTCGGTCGGTGGTTGATTTTTAGAAAATTTTGCCACTGACCCGACCGAAACCGACCGACGCCCACCCCTACTGCAAATGAGTAGTTCTAGGAGCATGCATGAATTGACTAACTAAACTCACAGCTTATGTTATGTGAGGTCTAGTAATAGTTAAGTAAATTAACTTCTCAACTAACCTTTGAAAACCCTCAATGTCTTCCAACTTTTCACCATCTGAGCAGTTCAGTTTGTTGTTGTAATCAACTGGTGTATCCAAAGGCTTAGTTTGCATGTTTCCTTTAGTAAATCTAATGTGCATTTCCTTTGAGAAATATGAATACCCTTTTTTGATTGAGCCACCTCAATTCCTAAAAAAGATTTCAGTTTTCCCAAATCTTTGATATCAAAGTGCTGTTTGAAATGTTCCTTAAGTTTGTGGATTTCACTCTTATCATTTCCAGTAGCAATAATATCATCCACATATATTAGAACAACAGTGGTTGAATTTCCTCGATGCTTGATGAAAAGAGATGAATCTGCTGGATTTCTTTGAAAATCATGCCACTCTAAAGCTGAACTGATTTTGTTGTACCAGGTCCTTGCAGATTGTTTTAACCCATAAATGGACTTTTGCGGCTTACAAACAAGACTTTGATCCCTTTCTTGAGGATGGCCAGGAGGTAATTGCATATAGACTTCTTCTTCCAAGTCTCCATGAAGAAAGGTATTTTTCACATCTAATTGATCTAGAGACCAATTTATATTTGCAGCAACTGAAAGAAGAACTCTTACAGTGTTCATCTTAGCAACAGGTGCAGATGCTTCCTTGTAGTCTATCCTATAAGTTTGAGTAAACCCCTTGGCCACTAGTCCTGCTTTGTGTCTTTCTAATGTTCCATCAGCTTTGAATTTATTTTTATAGATCCATTTACAGCCAACTGCATTTTTCACTGGTGGTAATTTAACAACTTTCCACGTTTGATTCTTGTTGAGTGCCTCCAATTCTTCTCTTATTGCCCTTCTCCAAACAATATGAGTTTTAGCTTCTTCATATGATTTAGGCTCCTCTATGCTTGAGATAGAACTAAGAAAACACTTATGTTGCTGTGAGATATTTTCATATGATTCATAATTCTGAATAGGATAAGTAACATTAAATGACATATCAAAATCTTTGTATTTTCCAGGAAATGTGGTTTGCCTACCTGACCTTCGAGGAATTGGTTGATTCTGATTGTTAGAGTCCTCATGATGTGCATTTGAAGTCATCTCAGCCTCTATAGTTTCTTCAGGTTGAGAGTTACTTTGTGTTATGCCATTGACTTCTCCTTCAGGTTCCATATGTTCAATTCTGTTAAGCAATTCTTCACTGGGAATAGATAAACTGAATAATGATTGTATCTCCCCCTGAAACTTGGCACTTCCTTCATAGTAGGATCTGTCTTCTGCAAAAGTAACATATCTGGAAACATAGAACTTTTTGTTAACAACATCATAGCATTTATAGCCCTTTTTTGTGGATGAGTAGCCAAGAAAAATGCATTTAGCAGCTCTTTTATCAAGTTTATCTCTTTTTTGCTTAGGTAAAAACACAAAGCACACACAACCAAAGACTCTTAGATGATTTAACTCGATCTTTCTTTCCTTAAGGATTTCTAGAGGAGTTTTGAACTTAATGACTCTGCTAGGAAGCCTATTTATCAAGTGGCATGTTGTTAAAACAGCTTCTGACCAAAAACCTTTAGGAACATTCATTTTAATCATTAGACATCTAGCAAACTCAAGGAGATGTCTATTTTTCCTCTCTGCAACTCCATTTTGAGGTGGAGTCCCAGCACAAGAAGTTTGATGTATGATTCCTAGTTTGGCTAGTTTTTCCTTAAAGTCTCCACTTTCAAATTCTCCCACATCGTCTGATCTAAGAATTTTGATTTTTCCATTGTATTGATTTGAAATGAGACTTAGGAATTCTTGGAATTTAGAAAAAAACTTCACTTTTGTTTTTTAGCAGATAAACCCAAGTACATCTTGATTTGTCATCAATAAATGTAACAAAATAAGAAAAACCATTATAAGATTTTATTGGTGAAGACCAAACATCAGAATGAATAAGATCAAAACATTTTTCAGAAATGCTATTAGAATTCTTATAAGGTAATCTGGTCTGCTTAGAAAAACTACAGTTTCACATAGATGTTCTTGACTACTAAGATTAGGCTTCAAATGTTTCATCACAAGACTTGAAGGGTGACCCATTCTACTGTGCCATAGTGCATAGTCTTCAACTTTGCTATTGTGAGCAGTTAAGAGATTAGACATTCCTACAAAATAGAGACCTCGATGTTGGTAGCCTTCACCAATCATCTTCCCAGAGGTTCTGTCCTGAAACTTAACAGAAGTAGGAGTAAATGTCACATCACAGTTCAATTCTCTAGTAATCTTGCTTACTGACATCAAATTAGAAGAGAAGGTTGGCATAAATAATATATCACAATCTTTTGTATTTGGAAAAAATTGAACTTTTCCAGTTCCTTTTATTGGCACTAGAATGCCATTAGCAACAGACACAGATTTATCAATATTTTCTGTCTTAAAATCAGTAATATTCTTTTGACTATTAGCCATATTATCAGTAGCTCCAGAGTCAACAATCCAATCATCATTATTAAAATTGATATTAGATGTCATACCTGTTGCTTTCATACCTGATTTGGAAGATTGGCCAAGTTGATTGAGAATCTGAGCAAGTTGCTTTACAAAAATTTGAGTTTCTCCTCCTTGAGTTTTGTGACTGACCTTCTTTTCATTGACGGTAGTTCTGGCAGTGAACCTGTCATTGTTTTCAGGCCTCTTAGGTTTCAGATGAGGATGAAGAACCCAACACATATCTTTTACATGACCTGTTTTTTGGCAGTGGTCACATCTGGGCTTGGTTTTGGCCTTTCCCTTGTAAGTATGTTGTTGAGTCTTTGTTTCTTCTTCTTCATCTGATTTGACAGTCATCATAGCACTAGCTTCAACAATTTCATTTTTCTCAAGTTGAATGGCCTTTTTCATGGTTTCCTCTTGCTGAAGAATAGCACAGACAGTGTTGTAAGAAGATAGTTCTTTCTTCCTAAGAATTTGACACCTGGTAGCTTCAAATTCAGGTTTCAAACTGGCAAGAAGGAACATCACAACATCTTCCTCATTTCTTTGTTGAAGTGTTCTCAGATCTGTAGTTTATGGCCTATATTGCCATAATTCTTCAATCATCGATTTGAGAATACCAAAGTGTTCAACAAGAGGTTTGTTACCTTGCTTGGGTTCTGTGATTTCTTTCTTAAGTTGGTAGATCCTTGAGACATTGTTTTGCTGACTGTTCATGGTCTGGATTGACTCCAGAGTTCTTTGGCAGTGTTGGCCCAGGCAAATATTTCAGCAACCTTTGGCTCCATGGAGTTCAGAATCCATGACATCACAGTCTTGTCTTGGCATTGCCAATCAAACTACTTTGGATCGTCTTTGTCAGGTACCTTCTCATCTCCTTCAATGAACATCAGGTTCCTCTGCCAATGAGAGAAACATATGCAGCTCGTGACCAAGACACATAATTGAGGCTGGTTAATGGATAACTTGTGAGTTTTAGGCTCATGTGACTCATGCTTGAGTCATTATTTTAAGAGGATGAGGCTGGATCAGTTTTTGACATGATGAAGAATTTGAGAGGAAGAACAGACTTGGTTTAGAATACAGAATTTAACTGCTCAAACTAATAAACCTGCTCTGGTACCATGTTGTTTTGATTAATGGAATTTTGGTGTTTGCAGGAAACATTGAAGGAAGAGAAGGAGGAAGAAAGAGGAACACAAGATTTATAGTGGTTCAGCAAAACTAGGCCTACATCCACTGTTGGAAGCTTTTCTTCCTTTCTGGTATTTATCTATCATATCAAACATGTACAAAGAAGAAGACATATATAGTAAAAATACATAGGGAAAGTGAGAAACAATAAATGCAGACAAGAATAGGATAATTTAGTTGGCTAGGAGCATTGGTAAGAGACAAGAATAAATACACTCTAAGCATGCTGTCTGTTATCATTTCTAACAGTTATTGTCTATGAAATGTATAACATAAATTTATAGTTATCTCCAAAATTCGCAATTAAAGTATCTTTTTACTTTGGATTTTCATTGCATGTGTTTGCTTCTATACCCTGCAACTTCGAAATTTATGCCTCTTCTTTATGATGCAGAAATGTTCCATAGATTTCTGACCCAATGAAGAACTTTTTGGCACCAACAATAATGAGGATTTTAGGACTTTAGGACTTATGATTCCAACTTTAAATAAGAAATGAAATTTTACATTCTATTTTTAATAAACAATATAGATCATCACACTTCCAATACAAATTAACACTTAATCTTAATATAGTTGACAAACTCTTATCTCTAGTTTTCAAGCTGGGATTGTGAGCGCGACCAATAGTTAGTATTCACAGCTAGGTCTTGCAATCAAAACATCAATCATCTCTTGGTTATCAGGCACCCTTATGTTATATTTTCCGGCAATCAAAACGTCAATCGTCTTTTGGTTATCAGGCACCCTTTTTGTTATTTTTTCCCTTGATCCATGATCTTATCTTTGAAGGCTTGATCAATTTTTTCAACAACCACCATACTATCCTCATTCATGTTGAATATATGATATATCATCCTTTCTAACCAGGGGAGATATATCTGTTCCTAAAATAAACACACCAAAAAATTAATGAGAATACTTCAACAAAAAATGAGGGGCAATCACCACATTGGTGAAAAAAATCACATCTTTATAAAACTTGCAAAATAAAATAAATAAATACAGGTTGAAAAATTAACAAACATATATATATAATTAATTTGGAAATATTTTAAAATGAATCAAGCCAGAAGAAAATTACCAATAATGGGAATATGGTCCAGGCTAACTTTTATTATTTATAATATTCTCGGGTCATTCGGGTTAACTTCTCGGGTTATTCAAGTTTCGGGTCATATGGGTCTCGGGTCACTCGGGTTACGGGTCATTCGGGTTTCGGGTCATCTGGGTTACGGGTCATTCGGGTCTCGGGTCATCTGGGTTACGGGTCATTCGGGTCTCGGGTCATCTGGGTTGCGGGTCACTCGGGTCTCGGGTCGGGCGGGTTCGGGTCGTTTACTTTTTCTGGTCAAATCGGGTTGGGCGGATTCTCAGGTTCGGGTCAACTTTTGACAGCTCTAGAGTAGGGGAAACTCATAGAAGGGCTTTTTAGTCATCCGAAAAGTGAGAAAATACCAAAAATAGCCAAAAGGTGGCACCACATTAATCCTCAATTTGACCTTTTAGTAATTTCAATGGTAGTTAAAAATAATATATAGTATATATATTAGCCTAAGACTTTAAGACAGATATTCACAAAAAAGAAAAAAAGAAAACAATAAGACAGATGAGCCCCACTACTAAAGAGTCATAAATTTGGGTCTAAAAATTAAGTGGGACCACTTAATTCTTTCCAAGGACCAGGCAAATCAATCTGGGTTTCTTAGTTCATTATTATTTATTTTAAATTTTTTCTGTCAAATATTAATATTGGAATTCTGTTAAGAATTTTGAACGCTTCAATTTCTTTGAACATAATTACAATAGAGTTAGACTTTAATCTTTTTTTCAAGCCCCATTGAATTTGAATAGGATTCCTGTTGCGATTAAACTAGTATAAAACAATAAACAAGAATAAGAAGATTTTACGTGGTTCGATCAATTTGATCTACGTCCTCGGGCAGAGAGAAATTCTTATTAATTTTGGGAGAAAACGATACAACTTATCAATAGTACAAGAGATAGACCCCTTATATAAACATAGGGTATTTAGTTCCTATTTTGACTAGCAGAACTAGTCCATACCGCGGGAGGCTTCGCCCCCCGATCCCTCCGCTTCCATCACAGACCTCTAGGAAAAATCCACAAAATTCGTAGCTCCACAAATTTCGGGTCGGATCACAATTTGGGCCGGGTTAACAAGAATTCCAGGCACAAATAACAATTCTCCACCTTGACTTGAATTCTACATAACCCAATCGAAGTATCTGCACATTGACTTAAGTTTACCAAATCACCAAAATAAGCCAAGCTTCCCTATCTGCCAATCAAGCCCCTAAGGGCTTCATGCTATGCGAACATTTACCAAGTCCAAGTTATGTTTGAACTTGTCAGTTGTTAATGGCTTCGTCAACATGTCTGCAGGATTATCAGCTGTAGGAATCTTCTCTATAGTGGCCACCTTATTATCCAAAGCATCAAGAATAAAATTCAATATAACATCAATATGCTTTGATCTTTCATGATACACAGGGTTTTTCGCCAAACTCAAAGCACTCTGACTATCACAATAAATAACAGGCTTCGAAACATTCAAACCCAAACTATCAACAAGACCATGCAACCACATACCTTCTTTAATACCTTCAGTCAATGACATGTATTCTGCCTCAGTAGTAGACAAACCAACAGTTGCTTGAAGAGTTACTTTCCAACTAATAGCACAACCATATAGGGTGAAGATATAACATGTTAAAGATCTTCTTTTAATAAGGTCACCAGCATAATCAGAATCAGCATAACCAATCAATCCAGAATTACCATCAGAACCATAAACCAAACAGACATTCTTCGTTCCATTCAAAATATCGCATAATCCACTTTAACAGCCTCCCAATGAGCTTTACCAGGATTACTCATAAACCTACTAACCACACTAACAGCATGAGCTAAGTCTGGCCTAGTGCAAACCATAGCATACATCAAGCTGCCTACTGCGCTAGAATAATGGTATTCTACTCATGCAGTTAACTTCATCATCAGAACTAGGTAAAGCACTAGCATCAAGTTTAAAATGTGCAGTTAAAGGGGTACTAACCGGTTTGGCTTTATCCATTTGAAAAGATTGCAGAACCTTTTCGATGTATTTCTGTTGAGATACATACAACAAACCTGCTTTTCTATCCCTCCAAATCTCCATACCCAAAATCTTTTTCGCTGCACCCAAATCCTTCATCTCAAATTCACTGCTTAGCAAAGCTTTCAGGCTATTAATCTCAGCCAAATCCTTGGCTGCAATCAACATGTCATCAACATATAGCAGCATATATATGAACCATCAGACAACTTCTTAAAGTACACACAGTTATCATACTGATTTCTAGCAAAATCATGAGAAACCATAAATGAGTCAAACCTCTTATACCACTGTCTAGGAGACTGTTTCAAACCATACAAGGACTTCTGCAATAAGCACACATGGTCTTCATTCTTAGAATCAATAAATCCCTCAGGCTGTGACATGTAAATCTGTTCCTCTATATTACCATGCAAAAAAGCAGTCTTAACATCTAACTATTCTAGATAGAGATCAAGAGTACTAACCATGGCTAGAAGAACCCGAATAGTTTTATGCTTCACAACTGGTGAGAATACCTCATTGTAGTCTATTCCCTCCTTTTGCGAAAAACCCTTAGCCACAAGTCTAGCCTTAAACCTTGCAGGTTCAACTCCGGGGATTCCCTCTTTCCTTTTGAATACCCATTTACATCCAACTGGTCTCACTCCTTTTGGCAATGATACAAGCTTCCATGTCTCATTCTTTGTAAGAGACTACATCTCCTCATTCATAGCTAACAACCAATCTGCTGCATTCTCACTCTTAATTGCCTCCTTATAGGATCTTAGTTCATCGGAGTCAATAATTTCTACAACTGACAAAGCATATGCAATAGGATCAGTTTCACCAACATTAAGACTAATGCAATCTGCATACCTCTGTGGTTTTTTTATTTCCCTTCTGACTCTCCTTTCTGCTATACTTTTTGACAAATCATCAATTTCAGCTCTAGGCACTTCTGTAGTAACAGAAGGTGATTTCAAAGGTGGAGCATCAAATACCACACTCTGGTCAGTACCTGCAAGATCAACAAGCTCCTTTTTCTGGCTAAACATAGCAGATTCATCAAAGGTTACATCTCTGCTAATAATAACTTTGTTGCTATCACAATGCCACAACCTATAACCTTTAACACCAGTTCCATATCCTAGAGATATGCACTTAATTGCCCTAGGCTCCAGTTTACCATCATTAACATGAGCATAAGCAGGACAACCAAATATTTTCAAGCCAGAGTAATCAGAGGGTTTATCGTACCATACCTCTTGAGGAGTCTTCAAATCAATCGCAGTTGAGGGAGACCTATTCACCAAATAAGCAGTAATATTAACTGCTTCAGCCCAGAACTTCCTCGACAAACCAGCATTTAGTCGCATGCACCTAGCACGCTGCAAAAGTGTTTGGTTCATGCGTTCTGCAACCCCGTTTTGTTGTGGCGTTCTTCGTATAGTGTGATGCCTCACTATACCCTCTTTCTTGCAGAACTCATTGAATTCTTGACCACAGAATTTCAAACCATTATTAGTTCTAAGAGTCTTGATTTGCCGATTGGTACGTTTTTCAGTCATAATCTTCCACTCTTTGAACCGATCAAACACCTCCTCATTTTTTTCAGAAAATATACCCAAACCTTGATGGAGTACTCATCAATGAAAGTCACGAAATACCTGCATCTACTATGAGACTCCACAAGAGCAGGACCCCACAAATCAGAATGAACATAATCAAGAATCCCCTTAGAAGTATGCTTGCCAGAACTAAACTTAACCCTGCCCTGCTTGCCTAAGACACATGTTTCGCAGAATTTAAGTTTTCCACATTCTGACCATCTAAAAGACCTCTTTTGCTCAAAATTGACAGCCCTTGCTCACTCATATGCCCCAACCTACGATGCCACAATTCTGTACGATCATTTGAATCCCCAAGAGACTCGGAAACTGCTACTTCTCCTATTACTGAATTGCCTACCAGAGTGTAAATCCCGTGTTGCAATTTACCCTTCAAGATAGTCATAGCATCTTTCGAAACTTTGATCTGCCCATTTTTGCCAGAATATTTGTACCCTTGTTTATCAAGAGTACCCAAAGAAATCAAATTCTTCCTAAGCTCTGGAACAAGCCAAGCATCAAACGTTCTAATTGTTCCATCATGCGTTTTAATCTGCACTGAACCACTGCCCTTGACACTCAAAGTTGTTTCATAACCCAACATCACACTCCTTAAAAGTGGTGAATAAGTTTCTTGAAAATGTCATGTGATAAGACGCACCAGTGTCTAGAACCCATGTGTTTGCAGAACCCGCAGTACTGACAATTAGAACATCAGTACCTACTTCATCATCTGAACTCTCCACAAGTGATGAACCCTCTTGAACAATAGCTGCCGTAGCCTTTACATTCGATTCCTTCTTCTCACTAAAATTACCTTTCTTGCGCTCAGGACAGTCTTTACGCAGGTGCCCTTTCTCATTATAGTAAAAGCATCGAAGCCTAGATACCCTCGATTTGGAGCGTGATCTGAACCTAGCAATGCCACTGCTTTTCTCCTTGTTTCTGCCTCGTGTAACAATTAAACCCCCTTCACCATCGACATCTGCTGAAACCTTATTCTGCAGTTCTTTTGAAAGCAAAGCGTCTTTAACATCCTTTAGAGCAATCGTGTCTCTACCATACAGCATGGTATCCCGAAAATTCTGAAACGACCTAGGCAACGAACATAGGAGAATCAGCGCCAAATCCTCATATTCTATCTTGACTCCAACTCCACCAAGATCAAGAATAATCCGATTGAAGCTATCAAGATGATCTTTTATTGGTGTATTTTCTGCCATCTTGAATGTATACAGGCATTGCTTCTGGAACATCCGATTAGTCAATGACTTCTTCATATACTTATCATCAAGCGCCTTCCACAAACTTGCAACATCTTTCTCCGCGACAACCTCTCTCAAAACCTCATCAGAAAGACTCAACAAGATTGCACTATGAGCCTTCGAATTGATTTCTTTTATCTCCTTATCTGTTGATTTTTCAGGCAACATCTCTTTATCAATCGCACCTGCGCAGTTCTGCTGAATCATTATCGCCTTCATCTTTACCTTCCATAAGATGAAATTATTCGACCCATTGAATTTCTCAATGTCGAATGTCCCTGATGAAGACATCTTGAATCGTAAAACCCTAAATCCCAGAAAAACGATTTCTCAATAAACCCTTATCACGAACAAATACCAGGGACCAAGCAAGAAATCCAATCCAAGCTCTTGATACCAATTGTTGCGATTAAACTAGCCTAAAACAATAAACAAGAACAAGAATATTTTACATGGTTCGATCAATTTGATCTACGTCCACGGGCAGAGAGAAATTCTTATTAATTTTGGGAGAAAACGATACAACTTATCAATAGTACAAGAGATAGACCCCCTTATATAAACATAGGGTATTTAGTTCCTATTTTGACTAGGAGAACTAGTCCATACCGCGGGGGGCTTCGCCCCCCAATCCCTCCGCTTCCATCAGGAAAAATCCACAAAATTCATAGCTCCACAAATTTCGGTTCGGCCCACAATTCGGACCGAATTAACAAGAATTCCAGGCACAAATAACAATTTCCAAAAAAATGTGGGAATCAAAATTACTTCATGTTGTATACCATAAATTTACAGTTATCTCCAAAATTCGCAATGTATCTTTTTACTTTGGATTTTCATGGCATGTGTTTGATTCTATACCCTGCAACTTGGAAATTTACGCCTCTTCTATATGATGCAGAATGTCCATAGATTTCTGACGAAATGAAGAATTTTTTGGCACCACAATAATGAGGATTTTAGGACTTATGATTCCAACTTTAAATATGAAATGAAAATTTACATTCTATTTTTAATAAACAATAGATCATCACACTTCACCATCTAGCATAAATTGCCAATGTTAATAAACAATAAACAAAAGATGCAAAAGCAATTAACAATGATGAAGGAAAATTGAGCTGCGGAAAGTACCCCGGATGAGGTGGGGTGGATTGTTTATTATCCTATGGGGAGTAGCTTGATAAATCCCATTGGTCTAATTAACTTTGTAACACATGATATCCAAGCTTGTAAGAAAACTAACAAAATAGCTAACATAGATAGATAAAGGTCTATTTCCAAAATAAACACTTGATCATCTTAATATAGTTAACAAACTCTTATCTCTAATTTTCAAGCTGGGATTGTGAGCGCGAGCAATAGTATTCACAACTATGTCTTGCAATTAAAACATCAATCGCCTCTTGGTTATACAGGTATATATAATATACAAAATAATTACTAATTAAAACTTTAAAACATATATACTCAGAAAATTACTAATTTTATTAAAGTTCCCTTAATAACAGGGAACAATCCATCCATTGATTCCAAACATGGCATTCATGGAGTACATTGAAAGTGTTTCGAACTTACATACATCAGAGCTAAGATGCAAATGGCTGCCGAGACTTGCCGGTTCCGACATACCTCCCTTATGTTTCTGACATAAACACTGGCCTTCCTTAATACATCTTTTAGAGATGAAGAGAGATAGGAGATTGTGTCTTGTAGCTTTTGTGGCTTTCACATTTCTTGTATTCATCACATTTTCAATAACTTCAGTCGAGGCAAGAAAGCATTCTGCCAAGAAAAGCAAGCCCTATAGCATCAGAAAGACAAGAGCAGTGCTCCTCTTCCTGATTATGGCTCTAGTTACCCAATTTTTGATATCTTGTCATTTGGAGCCAAGGGTGATGGAGTTTCTGATGATTCTAAGGTAAATTTAATGGTGCAAAAAGTCTCTGTTTTGAAAATTGATTTTAAACTCAAAAATTACCTGTAATATTCTTCTTTCCAACTCCTTCCATTCCCTTGGCAAAAAAAAAAAACACCTTCCATTCCACCTTTGATTGATGATAGGAACCGGTTGTGAGGTTGATAGAATCATTGTTGGCTTGGCTAGTGAGGAGGCAAAAGAATTTTATTATAGCAAAGAGTAAATACAAATAACTCTCTTATATCTTGCTCTAAATTGCACACACAATCACTCTATTCTTCCTCTTAATTGCTTTGCTCTTCTCCACAATTTTCCTCACAATTCACCACGATTGCTCTCCACAATTTGCTCTCAACTCACCACGTTTTGCTTGCTCACTTGCTTGACAACACATTGCAATGGCATGCCCTTTATATAGGCATTTCAACTCGGTGCAAACCATTTATTTTTAGCCATTTACCTAATTTACCTAACTTAAATTATTTACCCAACTTTCCTAACTTAGGTAATGACATCTTTACCTAAGCTATGCACCAAAGTTATTTAGCAAACTTCTAGTTTGCATTTACCAAATGGAAAGATGTAAAGAGTAGTTGTTGTAACTTTAACAATAATAGAGAGTTAAAGGGATGAGAAATAGAAGGAGGAGATAACAAACAGAGAGAGGAAGAGGTGAGAAACAGAGGGAATAAGATGAGAGAGCAGCAAATATTTTCCTTCTTGTCTTTTCATTTCTGTTTGCATAAGAACGTGTTTTGCGTGTAAGATCAATTGGTGTCCAATACTATACTTATAAACAAATTTTTCTCGCTAAAATTGAGGAACCCAAAGTTACTGATGCAGTAAAAGTAATAGAAGGGTTGGATAAAAAAAAAGTAATTGTTGGTGTGAGGGGCCAATTGCCCAATTCCTAAAATTGGCAAAGGGAATCTTTGCATTTTTTGCAAAAATAATTAGGATTCCTTTTATATATGAACCAAGAACATGGCCTAATTCATTGAAGATAGAGACTTGTAACAAATTTGCATAAAGATCAATCAGATTCAAAAGCATTATTCAATCAAATTTGCATAATAATGTGCTGGATATTAGGAACTTGCATTTTAGTGTGATATATATCAGTACTCTGTTTCCTTTTGAGTAGAAACAATCAAATTTACAAAGGACAAGAAATTGGCATCAAATTAATACTACGTACTATATTGCATTTGCAGTGGGCCTATTGATTGATGATCAAAATTTGAAGAGATATTGCATAGGTAGGATCATCTGTATTAATTGGTCCACCAAACCAAAGATATTATTCATCCAGCTGATATATGACACAAACACACCAAGACACAAGAAATGAAGATACCCAGAAGAGAGAACATGGCAACACGTGAAGCTATATTGTTCAACCTCTTTTTTCTTCCTTGCAATTTTTCCTCCATAAATGATAAATCACACCATTGTGGCTTTGCAATGAGTGCTGTGAGCAGTCCATTTACTTACTTCAGTAATAATTAAGACATCTTTTTTTTTCCAAGATGGGATCGGACAAGCATGCATCAGGAATCAGAAAAAGCATAGTTGGCATATTCCTGCTAATACGAAGCTACAATTATTGTGGGAGGATGGAAAGGAATACGAAGCTCAATTTTCTCGCACTTTCCTCCATTTTCTCCCTGACCAAACAACATATATATATCTCCCAAGTCTTGTAATGGGTTTTCAGTAATAGACGCAATCAGTGAACAGCATGAATGGATGGCCCAATTATTACTCTAAATTTTGTATGCCTAAAAAAGTAGACCAGACCATGTCCCCTCTATCATGCACAATTAGCAAGGCAAATCTAAAACCAGAGGAAGGTTTTAGAC
This sequence comes from Corchorus capsularis, assembly GCA_001974805.1. NCBI lineage: Eukaryota > Viridiplantae > Streptophyta > Magnoliopsida > Malvales > Malvaceae > Corchorus > Corchorus capsularis. Next base: position 6,175 of record AWWV01013986.1, on the reverse strand, counting down.
ATCAACAAAAGGTCCAGCAATGAATAATCTGTATTAATTGGTTCATCAAAAATATTATTCATTCAGATAATTCTTCAGCCTCTTATTTCTTCCTTGCAATTTTCTGTTCATAAACCACACCACTGAAAGGAAAGAAAAAAAAAAAAAAAAAAAAAAAAAAGGGTCCAAATGTCCTCGTGTTTCATGTTCATCATGTATGAGCATTAATGTTCAATGTATCATGTATGTATCATCAAATAAGTTATTAAAAGTTAAAAACTACTACTACATATAATAAATTGTACCAGCAGTTTGTTCCCGATCGTGATTAATATGTTGTAAGTCCACTTACTTGCTCGAACTCTTAAATTATTTGCCCAGTTTTCTTTTGAGTAGAAACAACAAATTTACAAATTGAGGACAAGAAATGGCATCAAATATTGCATTTTGCAGTGGGGCTGGTTGGGCCTTGGGGCCACTCTAGACTCCAATTAATCGAATGATCAAAATGAAGAAAACATAGGAGAGCAGTACGTAGGATTTTGAACTTGCTTCAATTTCTTTGAACATGATTATTACTCTAAAATAGAGCTGACTTTAATCTTTTAGAAGCCCTCTTGAATTGAATATGAGTTCAGATTTCATCAAGTACCATATGATTATCAAGTATGCATTGAGATGTTAAAAATCGGTTTCCAAAAAAAAACATAATCCTACATAAGGCCTATACGTCTGAGTTTATCAATCTTAGTTTATCAAACATGATCATGTTTGAGTTCTGAGTATTTTCTAGTTTTTTGGCTATATGGCGCCTTTCAATTCTAGTTGGGAATCAAATTTGAAAGAACAAAGATACGAGACAAGTGAGTAGATAAGAGTCTAACACGAGTAAAAATGATAAAAAGTGTGAATAAGTGTTGAGTGCAAACACAAAGCTTGATTGAATTTGCACGGGGCAATAGGGTGTCCGGAGAGCTTCCACATTGGTTAGGGTACTGCTTATATAACCAAGGTGCCGTCATCTTCTGCACTAATCAAGGGATTCAGCTCTAATGACCCACCAACCTTAGCAATTAATTTTTCAACTTTGACAATTGATTCTTGTCCTAGGGTCAACTTTCACTTGATGACGATTGATCTGCTTTTCAAATTAATCCCTTGAGTTCAGGAAATCACTATCACAAATTAGCGATCTCACTTAGTCAACTCAAGATTACAATACTTAAAAGCTTGATCCTTGTGAGTAATGATACAATCGTCGACTTCACTTGATCACAGCACCAAACTTCACGTTTTTCACTACCCAAAGGTTATTCAACCTTATCATTACTACTTGGGTGATCAACATATTGCCGTACGCTTCATATATTGAACATGGTACCACTAGACCAAAGCTGAGTGGCATCATCCTTGTAATGGCTTAGGGTGATCCAACAAACTTTCCTTCGGTGACCAACACCCTAAGGTTCCATTTAGCTTCTTTTCATGAACCAAAATTGGATCAATTGTGTTGCTTAAGTAAATATAACATATGGGTCCTTACACAATTTCCACAATGTTTTGGGTCATGATTTAATATAAGAGGCCTTTTCCTAATCCCAATTGGACTAGGGTGACAAAAATCCATTAGGAATCAAGATACAATCTTGACCGTTCATCCTAAATTTTAATCACTTTTAAGAAATTTCCCTAATTGTTAAATTAGGGTACAAACAAAAGAATTCAAACTCTTTGAAGCCTGGTTAACATGACAACTTCAACAATTCCTTCATTCTCGCAGAAATGTTCGCTCAAGTTGGGAAGAAAATACAACACGTAGAGAAAATGATTTTAAACACAAAAATTACATGTAAATGTATGCATATCCAATCAAATCAAAAATCCTAACAGATTAAAATGTTCTTCTTTCCAATTCCTCCCATTCCACTGTTGATTGATGATATGAACCGGTTGTGAGGTTGATAAAGTAATAGAGAGTCAAGGGATGAGAAATAGAAGAAGGAGATAACAAACGGAGGGAAAACTTATCCAACTCGATTCGACAAAAAAATGCGCTCAATCCGAAAACGATATGACCCGACGTCAAATCCTTAATGACCCAAACCTGAATCATTCCGAATCAGATCAATCTGAGAGATTAATCCAAAATTACCCGAATCGGGATTAATTATATTTAAATAACCCGAATCCCAAAAGAATTAAACCAAAAAATCGGAGGCTTAAACCCGAAATTATCTAAAACATATGACCCGAAACTGAAAAAGACCCGAACCAAAATTGACCCAAACCCAAATGACCCGACATTTGAGCGATCTGAATCCAACCCAACCTAAAACCGAAAATTAACCGAACCCTTATAACCCAAAATTTCCTTACCCGAAACCAACCTAACTCAGATAACCGAACCCAAATCCAACCCGACCAGCCCATTTGTATATACATTGGATTTTACTATCAAAGTAACTGATGAGCTAAATCTGCAAGTGCACAGAGTCAGTTGAAGTAATATAAACCTAGAGTAATCCAGGTGTCGAACCCACAAGGAACAATTAATTTCTACTATAATTAATTCTATCAAGAGAAGGAAAATTGAGAGTGATCAAAGCAATTTAAATTAAAAACAATGAAATTATAAAAGCAAAGAATTAAATAAGATTGTGAAGACAATAATTAAAAGGCTTAGGACTTCAGGTTTCACCTAATTGGGAAATTACTACTCAATCTATGAATTAATTTGATGCAAAATTAGAATAGAATTACACTTAATTACCTATGTGCTCCGTCAAGTCAACACAGGAATACCTAATTAATTAGATTCACTATCCGTCGATGTCAACCTAATTAACTAGATTCATTAAGAACAAGTAATTATTCACCTATCAAATTAGCCTAAGATTCATGTCTGATCCAGTCTAACCTGTTTGTTTTCATAGTGCGCAGATTATGCTTCACCCGTCAGTACATGACACAATACCCTAAGATAAACTATATGATGGCAGGCATATAATTTGCATGAAGAACAAGAAAACAAATCCAACTTGAAAAGATCAATTCAAACATCAAATCAAATATTAATCCCCAATTGGCTACACCTAAAACCCTAATTAAGAAATTAGCTACTCATCAACATGAATAAAACATAAGAATAATTTTATTGAAGAACATAAACATAAAAGAGAAAGACTAAAGAAATCTTAGACTCAATCTCCAAGGAAATCTTCTCTCCAACAAGGAATAGTTGTGATGAGCCCAAAAGTCCTTCAAAATAATCCTAAAAGTCTGTATTTATAGTGATACAAAAAGTCCTAAACTAGTTTGGACTAATCAGGTGTAAAATCGGAAAATTCGGAAAAATAGGTAGAATTTCCGTCGGGCCCGGTTGGGGGTCAAGTGCGCTCCCGGTTAGGACAGTGAGTTTGTGAATCTGGAGGTTTCAATCGGGCCCCCAGTTGAGGTGTAATCGGGCTCCCAGTTGAACTCCATCAGGATTTTGCCAAGTCTTCAACTTCCTTCATTGTTTTCACTCTCTTCAAGTTCAAATTAGCTTCCGAGTCCTAAATGAAAGTTGTAGAGGCTTGAATCCTCTTTCCACGGGTACTTGAATCACCTAAAACAGATCTCCGGATTGAAAGTTACGATTTTCTCCCTAAAATCACTCCAAATTCACCTACAAGCTCAAAAACACAAAATGTGAAAGTACTTCATAAATAGCATAGAAAGTGCAATAATAATGCTCAAAATATAATCTAAATATACTCTAAAAAGTGTAAATTATTGCACTTATCAGTAACAAAAGAAATTATCCACACAAAGAAAATTATTAACAAACTAAAATAGCAAATTTAAAACCACATTAAGGGTTACATTTATCTAGAAAAAAATTAATTATAAATCAAATAAAATAATTGCATGTTAGGGAAATAATAAATTTTAATCATAATACATTAAACTATCAAATAGAAAATGTCAATCACAATAACCTTTTAAATTAAAATGGTAAAAATAAAATAATTATAAAATATTGAATTTAATTAAATGAAAATATAGTTTTTAGTAAAATAAAACTGTATATTAAAAATTTTAATATACCCAATTTTATTCAAAAATAGTAAAATGATATAAATAAAGAAATTATAAAGATATTAGATTTAATAATTAAATAAAAATAGATTTTTTAGTAAAATAAAACTACAATAGTTTAAGCAAAGACATTTAAGAAATATATTAAAAAAATGAATCTATAATGGTCTCAAAAGTTTCACAAAACTCGTACTTTTATATATAACTAGTATTTACTTCCACGTGCGTTGCACGTGATACTCGTATTTAAATTAAATGAAAATTAAAATAATGATTGAAATTAATTATATATGTAGAGTTGTCAAATCTAAGCCGAACCCGATAACTCGTCCAATCCGACATAATCCGATTTGATAAAAAAAAGTAAACGACCCGATCCAACCTATTCAGACACGACAAACTGTATATGTAGTTTGCTAAACTTCACCAGTGCTGGATTGTAAAATAAAATCGAATAATAAATATATTAAATAAAATTAAGAATTAAACATTAAAAAATTATGTTTTTTTGGTGCAAAAAAAATTTAACGCTTACCAAATTGAGCTGAATCTAAACCTGAAAAATCCAAAACCCAGATGATCCGAAACTCGATTGACCCGAGGTCAAAACTCGAATCCGCCTAACCCAATTAGACCTAGTAGACCTGAACCTAGATGAGTCGAAACCCGAATGACTCGAGAAAATTATCTAATTCATTTGACTTAGAACCATATTTAACCTACCAATACACGCTACAAAAATAGAAAAACAAAGTGAATCACAATAATTCGATTTTAAATAAATTTTTAACTTAATTTGTTAAAAAAATTTGAATAGTTAATGATTAGTCAATTTATTTTAACTTTTAAACTTAATAATAATATTTTTATCAGCTCATATTATAATTGAAATGGATCCATAACTACCAAAAAAATCTCCAATATTTTAAAAGTAAAATGGTAAAAATAAAATATTTATTAAAAATATTCAATTTAATTGAATAAAAATAGAGTTTTTAGTAGAATAATTGTAAAAGTTTATTTCTAAAAAAATTGTAAAAGAATATATTTTAAAAATTCTAATATGTCTAAGTTTTTTAATTAAAATAGTAAAATGATAACAACAAAATAGTTATAAGGATATTAGATTTAATTAAATAAAAATAGAGTTTTTTTACAGAAAAATAAAAATAGAGTTTTTAGTTGAGTAAAACTATAAAAGTATATTTAAAATTTTCTAATACATCTAAGTTTTTTTTAATTAAAATAGTAAAATGGTAAAAATGATATAGTTATAAGAATGTGAGATTTTTTTTTAATTATACAGCAAGCAATATATCAAGCAAAAAATCAATTATAAGTCAAATAAAATAATTGCACATTAGGGAAATAATAAATTTTAATCATAATACATTATTATAAACTATCAAATAGTAAGATGTCAATCATAATAACTTCTTAAATTAGAATGGTAAAATAAAATAATTATAAAATATTGAATTTTTTGAGATAATAAAATATTGAATTTATTTAAATGAAAATAGTGTTTTTAGTAGAATAAAACTGTATATTTTGAAAAAAAAAATAGTAAAAAAATAAAGCAATTATAAAGATATTAGATTTAATTGAATAAAAATAGAGTTTTTAGTAGAATAAAACTATAATAGTTAAGTAATGGCATTTAAGAAATATGTTTGAATAATAAGGCTATAATGGTTGATTCAATTAGAAAAATAAGGGTATAATAGTCGATTCAAAAGTTTCTCATAACTCGTAATTTTATATATAGTATAGATATATATATATTGTTCATCAACAATGTTTATGTGATTGTTTTAACCTGTCTTGTTTCCAAAACAGGATTATGACAACGGAAAACAAAAACGATGCCGAACGAATCCTAAGAATATAATCTTTTATATCTTAATCACTTTCATAAAGAGTATGAAATTGATCATGGATTTTGGATTAGTAAATTTTTCTTTGTTAGTCCATAACCTCAGTACAAAGTAAGCGAGAAAACACAATCTGCACCGATAAATTACAAAACCTCCTGATCAATGAGCAGCAATCTGCAATTTATTTATACACTTTACGAAGTAATACCTATATAGACTTGTCAGAGTAGAAAAAGAGA
>AWWV01013985.1:0-38010 GCA_001974805.1 Corchorus capsularis | reverse complement strand
AAAATCGAATATAAATATATTAAATAAAATTAAGAANCTGAACATTAAAAAAATTAATGCTTTTTTGGTGAAAAAAAAAATTTAAACGCTGACCAAATTGAGCTGAATCTAAATCTGAAAAATCCAAAACCCAGATGATCCGGAACCCGATTGACCCGAGGTCAAAACTCGAATCTGCCTAACCCAATTAGACCTAGTAGACCTGAACCTAGATGAACCGAAACCCGAATGACTCGAGAAAATTACCTGATTCATTTGACTTAGAACCATATTTAACCTACCAATACACACTACAAAAATAGAAAAACAAAGTTAATCACAATAATTAGATTTTAAATAAATTTTTAACTTAATTTGTTAAAAAAATTTGAATAGTTGATGATTAGCCAATTTATTTTAACTTTTAAACTTGATAATAATACTTTTATCAGCTCATATTATAATTGAAATGGATCCATACTACCAAAAAAATCTCCAATATTTTAAAAGTAAAATGGTAAAAAATAAAATATTTATTAAAAATATTCAATTTAATCGAATAAAAATAGAGTTTTTAGTAGAATAATTGTAAAAGTTTATTTCTAAAAAAATTGTAAAAGAATATATTTTAAAAATTCTAATATGTCTAAGTTTTTTAATTAAAATAGTAAAATGATAACAACAAAATAGTTATAAGGATATTAGATTTAATTAAATAAAAATAGAGTTTTTTACAGAAAAATAAAAATAGAGTTTTTAGTTGAGTAAAACTAATAAAAATATATTTAAAATTTTCTAATACATCTAAGTTTTTTTTTAATTAAAATAATAAAATGGTAAAAATGATATAGTTATAAGAATGTGAGATTTTTTTTAATTATACAGCAAACAATATATCAAGCAAAAAATCAATTATAAGTCAAATAAAATAATTGCACATTAGGGAAATAATAAATTTTAATCATAATACATTATTATAAACTATCAAATAGTAAGATGTCAATCATAATAACTTTTTAAATTAGAATGGTAAAATAAAATAATTATAAAATATTGAATTTTTTGTGATAATAAAATATTGAATTTATTTAAATGAAAATAGTGTTTTTAGTAGAATAAAATTGTATATTTTGAAAACAAAAATAGTAAAAAAATAAAGCAATTATAAAGATATTAGATTTAATTGAATAAAAATAGAGTTTTTAGTAGAATAAAACTATAATAGTTAAGTAATGACATTTAAGAAATATGTTTGAATAATAAGGGTATAATGGTCGATTCAATTAGAAAAATAAGGGTATAATAGTCGATTCAAAAGTTTCTCATAACTCGTACTTTTATATATAGTATAGATATAGATATAGATAATTAGGATTCCATTTTCTATATGAACCAAGAACATGGCCTAATTCATTGAAGGTAGAGACTTGTAACAAATTTGCATAATATCAATCAGATCCAAAAGCATTATTCAATCAAATTTGCATAATAATGTGCTGGATATTAGGAACTTGCATTTTAGGTGTGATATATATATCAGTTCTCTCTATTTGCTTTTGAGTAGAAACAATCAAATTTACGAAGGACAAGAAATTGGCATCAAATTAATACTACTACTACTATTGCAAGTGCACTGGGCCTATTGAATATATTGATGATAAAAAAATTTGAAGAGATATTCCATACGTAGGATATTCATCTGTATTAATTGGTCCACCAAAGATATTATTCATCCAGTTGATATATGACACAAACACACCAACACGTGAAGCTATATTAATTGTTCAGCCTCTTTTTTCTTCCTTGCAATTTTTCCTCCATAAATGATAAATCACACCATTGTGGCTTTGCAATGAGTGCTGTATGTTTTAATTATTGAAACTAATCTTAGCACTTGCATTTTAAAGATCAACCTGCTGAAAATTTAGAAATGAAATTCTCTGTTCAAGGTAGTTGTTACTATGATAAATATCATACCACTGATTAAATGTTCTTCCCATTTCTGGTGATTAGACATCCGAACCACGATCCCAAAAGTCCTTCTGTCTCGCGCGAAAGAAAAAAGATGTATAGTTTCCCCTCTATTGTAATAATAATAAACATCGAGCATTTTATTTTATTTTCATAAGGTGGCGTTTGATTAGCTAGGAATGTTTTATTCCCATACCACATGCTTTCAAAGAGGCTGGACAAATGAGTTTCAGTGGGCTATTATTAAGATTAAGGGGAAATCTCTTCTCTCTTTTAGTCTTTGAAGTTAGTTTGAAATACTTACTATTATGTTGTTTGGTGTGAATGTAATCCTAGGATCTTCAAGTCCAAGATGCAGATTGTTGAACAATCTTTCTTTGTTATTGCCAAGATTATTCGATTTCATTTACATGGTTTTAAGCATGTAGCTAAAGATCATGTGATAATCTCTTTATGTAATAGCTGGAATTTAAGTTTGGATTGGTAATTGCTTTACTTGCAACTTTTTCTTTGTAAAACAATGATTAGTGATAGTAGCAGTTTTTTTCTTGCTACTGAATGAATAAATACATATTTCTATATAAAAAAAAGATAGATTAAAGTGATGATTTGAAGGGGATAATAAACAAGTGAACAATTACTATCTCAGATTTATTTGCACAAAAAGAGAAGATATTTATTTATCAATGTAAAATATTACAACAAGTAGCAGATGATCCTGGGGCGAGCCCCATTGCATCCATCAAAAGATGTAAGTTGCTAAAAAAAGGCTAAGGTTGATAGAAAGTAGATGAAATTACTATTTCGGATTATCTTATCTTACTATTATATAAAAGTACAAACTTAAAAATCTTAATTGGGAAATTTCTAAAATACTCTTATTATTATAGTATAATAATTTTTAAATTAATATTCTTTTTAGTCATTTAACTTTTATTATTATTATTATTAATCAATATTCATTTTAATCAAGCTTGGAACATCATTCTCTCTATCGGATTTTTTTCACTGGAAAAGAATTCGTTGACCAACAAATTAAAGTGATCAATTAATTAAAGTAAAATCAAGAATGACGTGTGGCAATCTGAAAACTAAAAAGCCTTTGTTGACTAAAACTCTACTACTTTACTTAATTTCTTAACTCCAAGTAATTTTTCCTTTTTTGTTCAAAAGTAATTTTTTCTTTTTTATGAATGAATGAAATTATAATAAAAATGGAAAGAAGGAAAAGATGGCACATAGCCAATAATGCACGTGCATTTCAACATGCACCACTCGACCTTCCTTGCTTGAGCAAATACGTAAAAGTTTTTTACTTAATATTACTAATTTTATCTTTCACGTGCGTTGCACGTGGCCCAATGTGTTCAAATGAAATATTCATATGAAATTATGATAACCTTCCTATTAAATTATGATAATTACACTATTTTTGATGACGTCCTTATGAAATTTTGATAACCTTCCTAAGAAATTATGATAATTACATTATTTTTTATGACGTCCTTATGAAATTTTGATAATCTTCATATGAAATTTCAATAACGTTACTATGGAATTTCGAGAACCTTCTTGTAATTTTTTTTAAACCTTCTTATGAAATTTTGTTAACCTCCCTAAGGAATTTTGAAGACCTCACTATGAAATTTTGATAACTTCCAAATGAAATTTTGATAACCTCCATATGATATATTGATAACCACGTTATGAAAATTTAAAAACCTCCATATGAATTTTCAGTAATCACACTCTGAAATTTTGATAATTACACTATGAAATTGTGATAACCTCGCTATGAAATTTTGATAACCTTCCTATAAAATTTTGATAAATTTCCCTATAAAATTTTGATAACCTCCTTATGAAATCTTGATAACTCCAAATTTTGATAATCTCCCTATGATTTTTTGATAACCTCATTATGAAATTTTGTTAATCTCCCTATGAAATTTTGTTCTACATACTATGAAATTTTGATAACCCTCTTATGAAATTTTGAAAACTAAACTATGAAATTTTGATAACCTTTGTATGAAATTAATTTTGATATCCTCCCTGAAATTTTGATTACTCCATAATAAAAGTTTAATAATCTTCCTAATTTGGTAACCATACTATGAAATTTAGATAACCTCCCTAGAAATATGAAATTTTGGTAATCACATTTGAAATTTTGATAACCTCTATATGAAATTTTGATAACCTCTCTATAAAATTTTGTTGACCCCTCTATGACATTTTGATAATCACATTATGTAATTTTGATAACCTCGCTTTAAAATTTTGAAATTGGACATCCAACACAAAGACTCATTGCACATTTGATTCAGATTATCTAAGCCCAAATAGGACATCGGAGACGAAGACAAAAAGCAAAATTAAATACAACCATTGGAAACAGAGACAAAAGGAAAAATTAAATAGGACGTTGGAAAAAAAAGTCAAATTGACTTTCTTATAATTTAATATACGTATTATATAATCTAATAATTAAAAATGGAATAATTTATGATTAAAAAAATAATGGAATAATTAAAATATTATTTAGTAATGGTAATTTAGAAATATGTTATTAAAAAAGGATACAATTGGAAATATGTTTTAAAAATAAGGGTACAATCGGAAAACATAAAGTTTCCCTTTATTCGTACTTTTATAATAGTATAGATAATCCACATTTCTCAAAAAAAAATTATTATCCACGAGTAAAGTACACTGTATTATGTTCATATACCGAAACCATGGCCGACATTTCTCACTTCTTTTCTTCATAAATTGCTATATATATGTTACTTTCACCAAAAAAAATGGCTATATATATGTTATCCCCCATGTGGTTAATTTGAGTTACATTTTCCAAGAAAATAATGCCATAATCCAATATATATTAATTTAATCTCACTTATAATTCCCCATGGCTCATCAAGATGATTTATAGGGAAAATTTTCATTCTCAATCTAGGAAAGAAAAAAAGAATTTATTAGAACTATGGTTTGAAAATTATTAATATAGGAAAGTTTTTGATCCTTGCACCATGCATGTTTTAGTTTTACCTATAATAATATTCGGTACGTACATATAATCGATGTTCATTTTTTGTTAAATATATTTAAAATCGTCAAAATTGAACTTTAGTCATTAGAGTTACTAAAATCAGTAATTATAATACAATGTACTAATAAACAATTGGTTGAGTTGATAAGTAACCTCAAAATTGTGAGACAAGTTCTACTGTCCTATCGATACAATGCAATATATATTATTGATCATGTCTTAAATCAATAGCACTTTCAATTCGGATGCTTCTTTCTGCTCCTTTCTGCTCCACTACGAAGGGAGCAAGTCTGGGGGTGGTTATTCGTGATAGTGGAGGTAGTATTTTAGTTAGTACTTCCCAATACATTTGGCCTTTGTTTTGGATCCTTTCTATGCAGAAGTTCATGCTATTCTGTTTGCTTTCGAGTTGGCACTTGAGCATGAGTCACTAATTGTATTTTTGAGAGTGATATCCTTATAGCTGTTACAGAAATTTATGAGAACAGGGCCAATTTGATGGGAGGGGGTGGTCTACTAGATTCAGGTTCTGTTTTCTCTTTTTGATAAATGCTTTGTCATTTATGTAAATAGAAAGACAAATGTTTTGAGCATAGGTTAGCTAAGACACATGTTGACCATGTTGTGGTGAAGGAGTCTGCCTCCTAACATATGTAATCCTGATTCTTCTGATTTTCCTTCACCCTAATCAGAATGCAATTAATGTAAATAGAATATGCAATTTAAAAGGAAAAAAGCCTCATCAAGTCATGACTGTAACAATCACACAACACTGAAACAACACCCAAACAAACTTGCAAAGTCCCAAGTGCTCCTCCCAAATACCATTTCTTGGTCCAGACGGCTCGGCAACCGCCGACGTTGTTGCACCATCAACGCGCATCCATTAACACCATCCTTCAAATTTTACAACCCCACATGCTCCCACTTCCACTAAACTAGCTACGTTACATCTCTCAGTTTTTTCCTCCAATTTTCAATCCAATGTTCCTCTTACAATTAATACATTTTAATGATGTTTTGGAGATTTTATTTAATACATAATTGTTATATGAATTCATGACATGAGTAAGAAATTATTATTTTTTAATCCATAACTTTTTCTTAATAATTGAACATTTGATTTAGTACGTAATTTTTTTTTCAAAGAACTTAGTACGTAATTATTATATGAATTCATGACATGAGTAAAACATCATTTTTTTAACCCCGCAAATCAATCCAACATTAGGAATTCATGACATGAGTAAGACATTATTTTTTAAAACCAATATTAAATTAAATATATAATAATTAATTATATTCGATTATCTTGAGGTCAGTTTTGGCCAAATAAGCCCATGAACTACCAATTTGGACCAAATCAAGACTTTTTCAGACGGTTCCCTAATGGCGCCTTCAAACAGTGTCACATCATCGCCAGAAGTGGCTAAAAATGCCACATCAACAAAAGGAAAAATTTCATAAAAATATTTCAAAAATTTTAGAAATAAAAATTAATTACTTTTACCTTAAATCCCCACCCCAAACCATATTTTTGAAAACTTTTGAATTTTTTTTCCAGAAAATTTTCCGGTTTTTTTTTATCTCATCCGGTATCCAAGGCTTGACCCTGACTAATCCGGATCCGACCCGTTGTCGTAACATTTTCCCCTCAGCTTTCCATCAATACTTCAACAGTCAAATAAACCCCTGAACTTCTATTTTGGTCAAAATTCAATTCCACGTGCGAAACACATGTCTTTCTTTTTGCAGTCATGCACTTCTCAAGTTTTTAAGTTTTATAAGTTTGGAAGCGATGATATGCTTCAAGCAAATCAATTTATTCATTTTTAACTCATAATAATATCTTTTAAGTAGTAGTAATATAAATAATTATTTTTTAGCTAATGTAAATATAAAATAAATAAAATAAAATAATTATAAATTATAAATAAAAATGATTTACTAAATTATTATTTACACTTATAGTGTAATATCTCTTTCTATAGTTTTAAAAAGTTTGATTTACAATATCTTTCAATAATTAATAAAAAAAAAAGTTTAATGACCCAAAAGAACACTGGATAAAATCAGATAATTCTATCCATACTGGTAAAGAGAGAATTGAAGGGTACCCAAACATCAAATTAGAATTGAACCCACAAACTATCAGAGTTACCTTAAATAACTTCCCTACCAAACAAAGAAATAAACAAACAGATCAATTAAACCTATATTCCATAGGATTTGAATTCAAGAGCTTATGGTCTAGGCACGGAGAACTCGCCTTTTTCACAAGCAGAGTAAGATGTTTGGCTCACTACCGAACTCTCTGGCTGTGAACTTACTTTCAAAATTGATTTCTCTCGTGTTCCTGTAATTTAAAATTAGTCTCAACAAAATTTTGAAACTGATTTCTATTTTACCCAACTTCAATAACATGTATAGATTTATTTATAATATTTTAAAAAATGTTTAGACAAATTTCATCTTTCCAAAAATAACAAATAAACTTAATGGCCTTACTAACTTCCATTATTGATTAAATGGTTACCAAAAGTATTTACAATGATAGGTTAATGAATTTGTTGGTAGGTTTTTCAATAGCTTATATAGATTCTTTTTTAATAACTTGGTATTGTATATTTTGTGAATTTGTTGTTGAATTTGTTAGTAAACGTATAGTGTTTTTGATAACCATTATTGATTTCGCAACATTACCATTTTGCCACTTTTTGGTCACATGGACTGATGATGTCAGCAAATTTAACAGCTGGTTATGGTGCCGTCAACAAAATGGCCTCTTTTTTGACATTATGTCAACAGAAGGGCCTATTTGGCCAAAATTGTGAGTTCATGGGTGGTATAAGAAGAGATTGTAAATTTGATTACCTACATTATAGATGAAAAGGTTACCAAAATTACTTATTTTGAATAGTTACTAAATTTGCTGGTATATATAAATTTGTTTGATAATTTACATAACTTTTCCAATAACTTGGTAATGTAAATTACCAAATAAGAAAGCTAATAAATCATAGCCCACTAGCCAATGAAAGATCATGTACGAAAACATAAATTATCTTGCAAGTTGTAATACCATAAAATATTTTTGGTTTAAAAAAAATTAAACTTGAGAACTAAAGGAAAGAGGATGAAAGGATCAATTTGAAATAAAAGAAAGTATGGGGGACCAAATTGAGCAAATGTTATAAGTGAATGGAGTATCTAGAAGTTTTTGCCAAGTTATTTGAAATAAAAACCCAATCCCCTTCCTCCTCTCTTTCCCGTCGAATTGTTGTAATTGATATTTGGGTGTATAAAAATGGTTGGGTATGGTGTTTAAGTGTGATTTTTAACTAAGGAAATTATCAAATGGTAAAAAGGAGTGAAATTTAATTTAAAAATAATGTGTTTTGACTCACCGGAATCTGGGAAACCCATATTCCGATGGCCGGAATCCTGGCCGGAGCCGCTGGCCATTCTGGTCGGCGGTCCCAGCCTTGTTAGGCTGCCTAGCGTTGCTAGGCAAGCCTGGTAAGGGCAGCCAGGCCGCCGGCCACTGCTGGCCTGGTATAAGGGCCCAACAGTTGGGCCTAAGCAAATAAAAAAAAAAAGAGAAAGGAGAAAAGAATATGGACCTAGGCCCAATTAAAGTATAAGGAGGAAGAAGGAAAAAGAAAAAGAAAAAGGAAGAAAAGGAAAATAAGAGAATTAGGAAAATAAATAATTTTGGGAAATAACAAATAAGTGGATTTTTTTTCTCTGAGTTCCTTCCTCTCCAGGGACTCTTGGTGGAGGTTTCTGTCTGTCTTCATGCAGTGCCTTTCCTTGTGGTATCAGTTGATTCACGTAGGATTCTCTTTATTCATTCTTATCAGGTGTACCAAATTGTTTCAAATTTAAAGTCTCTTATAATTTGCAAAATGACTTATCAAAATCTTATCGTTTATTGGATTCAAATTTCAAATTTAGTCTGTTTCTAAGGTATTACTTTAGGATGTCTTTATGTTTATTCATATTTTGTTTCTGGTGGTGGGATTTTTGGTGGTTTTCTCGTTCGTATCACCTCTCTCTTTTCACTAAATTTTTTCTATACGTTAAGTTGTTTTTGTTCCCCACTATGGCTGCGGAGGATTTATCCAGTTTCTGCTCACAACTCTCAATCAATGAGGGAATACAATCCAAAATTGTTCTCACTAAGGAGTGGTTGGAGGAAGGTGATGAGGCGGCACCAGTTTATTTCCTGATCGGAAAGTTGTTCTCCAAGAAAAGAGCTAATATTGAAGGCATGCGAACAGCTCTGTTTAATGCATGGGGTTTAGATTATGGGCTGGTGATAAAGGAAGTAGCAGATAAAATTTATCTGTTTAGTTTTGAAGAAAAATCTGACAGGGATCGGGTGCTTGTTAACCAGCCTTGGCACTTCAACAAAAATCTTCTTGTGCTGAAGGAGTACGATGGAGTTGAAAGGCCGGAGGCCATTGCCTTTGACACTTGTCCGTTTTGGATTAGGATATATGAACTCCTTCCGATCATGATGACCGAGAAGGTGGGTGCTGCGGTTGCCGGAGCTGCTGGTAAGGTATTGGAAGTGGATCACCAGTGGGGTAAGTTTCTTTGAGTCAGGGTGTTGCTGGACCTAACGAAGCCGGTGGTTGACAAAACAATGGTCTCTTATCCCTATGGTGAAATTGAGGCAGAGTTTGAGTACGAGGATATGCCGGATTTTTGTTTTACATGCGGCATGTTCGATCATATTTCAGAAGATGATTGTTTGCTTGCAGTGGAGATGCGTCGTGATTTGGGGGGTGTTACAAAGAGGTATTCCAACAAGTTGAAAGCTGGTTCTCCTCGCCCCAAACATGGTCGTCTCGATGATGGTGAAAGAAGTTTTCGTGCTGGCTCACAGTTAAGACGATAGAGTCGTGCTGATGATGGGGAAGGGAGCTTTCGGGTTGGCTCTAAATCAACAAGGCCGACTCCTTTACCGGTGCCGTCTGGTACGAGAGGTGGAGGTTCGGCTCAACTTTCATTTTCGGCCTCAGGAAGTCGTAGTCACGTTCGCCGGCACGTCGATAGCATGGTTCTCCGAGGAAGACAGGTAGGCCGTGCAATTATTTCCGATGAAGTTTCTGGTGAAGTAATATCCCGCGATCCAGGGAGGGCAGTTCCACCAATTGTGGGAAGGGGAGTTTCGGTTGGAAATGGCCCGAGAAGTGTGGAGAGAGGGGTGGAAGCAGGTGCGAGAAGTGGGGAAGAGGGATCGCGGTTTGAGGCGGAAATCAGGGAGTTGTATGGTGATCTTGGTCTTCCTAATTCTAGGGGATCAGTTAATCCGAATCCGGTGCTAGTGGATTCGGTTGCTGCGGGTAATGGGAAAGGAAAACAGGTTGTTGAGGCCGTTACAACCTCATCCGATTCCACAGATTTTTCAGCACCTTTTTTCCATGATATTTCAAAGAGGCAGCAGCTTGTTATTCGGGATATAGGTGGTGGTGGGAAACAAGGTCCGAGAACTTCTCCATCTATTCCGGACATAGATGGATCGGGTATGGGCAGAGGGCGGGGTGGATTAGGGCCGGATTTGATGGGTTTGGTAGGTGGGTTAGCTGCGGGTTCAACTGTCCAGTCTACTCCAAATGGAAAAAATGCACCAGCTATTTCGACTTCATCAGGGACAGACAGGTATGATCCAAATGCTTCCTTTGTCTTTGGTGCGGGAGGTTCTTCTAACCCAAAACAGGTTAGGAGATGGAAAAAGCATGCCCGTGTTGCTGATAGGTATTCGTTTGAGGCGTTGACACGTCACATGGTGTCAAGAGTTGGTGATAAGAGGCTGCCTGGTTTTGCGATGAGGGAATTTGATCAAGGCAAAGCAGCAAAGCGAACTAGAGAGGTGGAACCCGGGTTGGTTGATCAGGACGCTGTTTCTCCTATTCGGTTGAGACAGGAGCAAGTAAGTGGTGCTGGTCTGCTGGAAGGTCCTGATAAAGGGGATATTTTTGTTGATGGATTGGCGGGGACGAATTCAGCACGTCCTTGCCAGGAGCCATGAGTTGTATGGCATGGAATTGCCGGGGTTTGGGGGCATCTCGTGCAATTCATGTTTTGTCAAATTTAATAAAATGTAATAAACCCTCAATTTTATTTTTGTCTGAAACCAAACGATCTTGTAATGAAATGGAATATGTTCGTTGCCGTTTGGGTTATGATTGCTGTTTTACGGTTAATTCTGTAGGTAGAGCAGGGGGTCTTGCATTACTTTGGCAGACCTCCTCCTTAGTTGATATTGTTTCTTTTTCTTTTTCGCATATTGATGCTAATGTAAATCACCCTATACATGGACCATGGCGTTTTACTGGGTTTTATGGTCAACCCGAAGCTAGTAGAAGGAATGAATCATGGTCACTACTTAGACAACTTTCAGAGCAATCGTCATTGCCTTGGTTGTGTATTGGTGACTTTAATGAAATTTTGATTAGTGATGAGAAGATTGGAGGACCTTTGAGATCTCAACGTCAAATGCAGTTGTTCCGCGATGCGATTGAGGTCTGTGAGTTTAGGGAGTTACCTGTTAAAGGCCAATTGATGACTTGGTCACGGAAAATGCGAGGAGAGGTAATATTTGAAAAATTGGATAGATGTTTTGTCACGGATGGATGGTTGAATTTATTTCAATTCTCTTTTGTACATGTACTCATGACGTCTGAGTCAGATCATTTACCTTTTTTTATTAAGATTTTAGACAAACCCTTTGTCGATGTGCAGAATCGATCCAAATTTAGATTTGAAAGTATGTGGGTGACTCATGATGGAATTGAGGATATTATTAAAGAAAGTTGGAATCCTCGGGAGGGGATGAATATACGGCAGTGTATTGCTAATTGTGGCAACTCTTTACAGCATTGGGATCATACGATGTTTAGGAATGTTCGTCGTTCGATTTGGAAGAAGAAGAGAGATCTTGAGCGGCTTTATGGACAAGCACAACATGATGGATTATCAGGACCTTTAGATGCTTGTTTAAATGAGTTAAATGTGCTTCAAGCACGGGAGGAATTAATGTGGAGGCAAAGATCCAAACTCTCCTGGCTTCGAGAGGGTGATAGGAATTCGAAATTTTTTTACCTTTATTGTCAACTCTCGGAAAAATAGGACCACTATTTCCTCGAATCAGGATGATAGTGGGGTCTGGCAGTCAAATATTCATGATGTAGAGCGGATTGTGAGGTCATATTTTACAAATATTTTTTCTTCTTCTAATCCGTTGCATTCTGATGTGGAGCGTGTGCTTGGTGTGGTGGACAAACGAGTGACGGCGGATATGAATGTTCAGTTGATTAGAGAATTCACAACAGAGGAGATACGTCGAGCAGCTTTTGACATGGGTGTAGATAAATCCCCTGGGCCTGAGGGTATGTCCCCACTATTTTATCAGAAGTACTGGCACATAGTTGGTTCAAAGGTGACAGAGATGGTGCAAAATTTCTTGAACTCAGGTGGGTCTCTACCGGAAGTTAATCAGACTGATGTAGTGTTGATTCCCAAAAATGATAGGCCAATTTCTGTTAAGGATTATCGTCCGATAAGCCTCTGTAATGTAATTTTTAAGATTGTGTCTAAGACTTTAGCCAATCGTCTTCGTGAGGTTTTACCGTCGATTATTGGTCCGAATCAGAGTGCGTTTATCCCTGGACGAATGATTTTTGATAGTGCAATCATTGCTTTTGAATCTATTCATTACATGAAGAATAAGAGGAGCGGTGGGGAGAAACATATGGTGCTGAAGCTTGACTTAAGTAAAGCTTATGATCGGATCGAATGGGTCTTTTTGGAGGGCATCATGAATCGGATGGGCTTTTCTGCTCGGTGGGTTTCATTGGTTATGGAATGTGTACGAATGGTTACGTATTCCATATTGGTTAATGGTTCGCGTGCGGAGAGTTTTGCACCGACGAGGGGAATCAGGCAAGGTGATCCGTTATCTCCTTATCTTTTTTTGTTCTGCATGGAAGGATTGTCATGTTTATTACAACGGGCTGAATTAAATGGTGATATCAAGGGAGTTGCTGTTAATCGGTATGCTCCACGAGTGTCACACTTATTTTTTGCGGATGACAGTTTACTTTTTCTGCGGGCAAACATACATGAGTGTGATATTATCCTCGAATTTTTGCGACAATTTGAGTTAGCTTCAGGGCAGCAGATTAATATTGATAAATCAGCTGTGATGTTTAGTGGTAATGTGCCAGATTGTTTAAGGGATTCGATCATGCAGCATTTGGGAATTCATAAGGTCTTGGATCGTGATCGGTATTTAGGTTTGCCGATTATGATAGGTCGGTCTAAGCGAGTTGAGCTACAACTTATTAAGGACAGATTGTGGAAACGTCTTCAAAGCTGGAGTGGTAGGCTTTTGTCTATTGCAGGTAAATCAGTGATGATCCAGTCCGTGGCGCAGGCACTTCCAACGTACCTTATGAGTTGTTTTCGATTTCCTAAAACCTTTGTCCATGAGTTGGATATGCTTATAGCCAAGTTTTGGTGGGGAAGCACAGATTCAAAAAAGAAGATCCATTGGAAGTCCTGGGATTCTTTATGTACCTCTAAATTGGATGGGGGGCTGGGATTTAGGGACTTTGAATCTTTTAATCTGGCTTTACTTGCTAAACAGTGCTGGCGGCTTATTCAAGATGGGAGATCGTTATGTTTCCGAGTTCTGAAAGCAAAGTATTTCCATCAAAGTTCATTCATGCAGGCTACTTTGGGTAGCAATCCATCTTTTGTTTGGAGAAGTTTACTAGCTGGTCGCGAAGTTATTCGACAGGGGTCTCGCTGGAGGATTGGTAATGGGCATAGTGTAGATATTTGGAAGGATAGATGGGTACCAAAACCATCTACTTATCAACCTCAAGCTCAACCAGGAATAGTTTTGCAGCCGAATCCAGTTTCAGTTTTATTTGACACTAATGGGTACTGGGACGAGGATTTATTACATGAGTTGTTCGTGGAAGAAGATGTATATAGAATTCTTTGTATTCCATTGCATGTGTCGGATCCGGATGTTTTGATTTGGAATCATTCTATGGATTGAAATTATTCAGTTCGAAGTGGCTATCATGTAGCGCGGAGTTTGTTGGGTAAGGATGTGGCGGATGTGGGAGCCAGATCAGAAGTTTGGCGAATGATTTGGGGAGCGCATATTGCGCCGAAAGTGAAGTTTTTCATGTGGCGGGTTCTCCATGGAATTTTGCCAACGAAGGCCCAGTTACGCATTCGGAATGTTACTATCGATGATAATTGTCAAGTCTGTGGTGGACTGGAAACTTCACTTTGTCATGTCTTTTTTTATTGTGTTTTTAGTCACAATGTTTGGAATATTATCTGCCCGTGGTTACCTGCTTCAATTATACCATCGATTGATAAAGAGGACTTTTGGGAATGTTTGTTGATTAAGGCAAATCAGTTAGGATCTTTCGACATTGTGTGTATTGTTTTATGGCTGATTTGGTTTAATCGAAATAAAGCTCTGCATGAGCAGGTTTGCAAACTCCCCTCGGCCTTGTGTATAGCTGCCAATAGACTTCTGGTAGATTTTAATGCATCAAACACGAGTCAGATTATAGATCGTCGGATGGTGCGATCAGTTTGGAATCCACCAGCGGATGGGCGAATAAAGATTAACACGGATGCGGCTTTCTATCAACTTAATGGTGAAGCAGTGTTAGGGGCGGTGGTTCGTGACAAGACAGGACGTGTTTTGCTTTCTGGCACAACAAGGATTGATAGAGTTACGAATGTTTTGTTTGCAGAGATGTATGCCATAAGGTTTGGGCTGTTATTAGCTCACAATTATGGTTATACAAGTTGTGAAATTGAAAGTGATTGTAGTTTAGCTATTTTAGAAATTAATAGGGGAAGCTCTTCTTTATGGGAGGGGGGCTCTTTGATTAGTCAGATTCGGTTATTAGTCTCTTGTTTCTGTTTTTGTTCTTTTAAGTATGTCAATAGGACTGCTAATCGTTTAGCACATAATTTAGCTCATTTGAATTGTGATGTTGGAGCTAATTATGTTTGGTGCGGATTACCTCTGCCCGTTTGTAACCCAGATATTTGATATTGAATGGAAGATTGAATTTTTCTCAAAAAAAAAAAACAAATAAGTGGCTGAATTATTAAGGAGTGGAATGACGGTTTTGCCCTTAGGTGACTTAAATTACCAAATTTCCCATCGATTAGAGGATCGATGAACCCGATCATGTTTTGTGATGTGAAATAATTCGAATTACGTAGCGAAGTTTTGGTAAACAGTAAAATGATTGTTTCACCCTCGGAGTGGGTAAATTGCAATATTACCCCTAATTAGTAAAAATGTACTAATCTATTCCGTGGAGCTACGACTTCGAGTCCGATCAACTAGGGACAACACCTATGACACGTAAGGAATTTCACCGTACCTTGAGAGAGAAATTACTGAAATACCCTTGATAGGCAAATTTACTATTTTACCCCTCAGAGCGCGATACAAATATTTAAACTTTAAGATAGTGTATTCAAGGTTTGAAAGCTACCGTAAAGACCCTTTGGGTAAAAATTACTGTGCTATCCTCGTCTTATCAATATTACCATTATGCCCCTTAGTCATCAAATTTACGAAATTACCCTTAAGGGTGATTGTGAGAATTCGACTATATTGCTCATATTAATAAATACATATGTACGTTGTGGAACCGACGATAAGTCCAAATGACCATTTTACCCTCGAATGTGTAAAATAACAACTTTGCCCCTAGAAAAGGATTTAGCTTATCTAAACATGATAATCGAGCATGTAAGGTTAAAGGATTACCGTTTCAGCCTTAAGATGTCAAAATTACGTATTTGCCCCTGATCAGGAAAATTGCATTTTTGCCCTTAAAGGCTAGAATTGATCAATTGAGCCCTAGAAAGTGTATATGAATCTAAAACTCGTAGTAGAACCCTGAAAGACATAAATAGACAGGTTAAAATCCTCGATGTTAGGCCGTGGGTCTTGGTTTATGTGTTTATGTGATCTTATTCCCTTTTATTTGATTGTATGGATATTTTGGTTTATTACTTTGGTTTGTGACTTTGATTATGAAATTGATTTTAACGATTTTCTTATGTTGGATGTGCTTCTCAATCAGACGGCTGAGGTGCTGATCGATGCATCCGCTAGGCTCACAGTGGATTGACTTTGGGGGTGTACGAGTCCCATGAACTGTGAGTGGGCTGTCCTCAACGGGTTCCCCGTTGAGGAACTATTTTATTACTGTTTTATTAAATTGTTTTATAAATTGTTTTTAATAAATTGTTTTGGGTGCATGAGCGATCTTTGAAAATGGTTTTGAACTGTTGGTAAGCATACGGGGACTCGTGGACTGGATGCAGTCCAGGGAGCACGTATGGCTGATTTGGTGGTTTACTAGCTAATAGTCAGACTTGATTGGCGAACCATGAGTTGAGTTCAAATCCACATGGTTCGTCGCTCCAGGCCTGACACATGTTTCGAGGTGACACGGCGGTTGTCCGAGCTCGACTTTCGGGAAAATTTCAAAATGATATTAAAATGGTTATCAAAATTTCATAGTGTGATTATCAAAATTATGAGAACTGCTAGCATGCTACAAATGGTTGTTACCAAATTTTCATAAAGTGTTTATAAAAATTGCAAAGGATAGTTATCAAAATTATAAAGGATTGTTATAAAAACCTTGTAAGAGGTATTTTTCAAAATTTTAATGGAGGTTATCAAAATTAGAAAAGAAGGTTACCAAAATTTCATATGAGATTATCAAATTTATATAAGGCCGTTATCAAAATTTCATCGAGTTTATCAAAATTACAAATAGTGGTTATCAAAATTTCAAATGGTGGTTATCTTATTTTTTTTGAAAAGCATAGTTATCGTAATTATATAGGATAGTTGTCAAAATTCCAATCGAGGTTATCAAAATTAATATATAGGTGGTTATCAGTTTCAAAGGGCAGTTATCAGCATGATAAAGGGCGATTATCAAAATTTGATGGGGTGTTTGATTATCAATATTACAAAGGATAGTTAAAAAAAATACAAAAGGGGGTTAACAAAAATTTCATTGGGTGTTTATCATTATTTTCATAGAGGTTATTAAATGTACAAAGGGTGGTAATCAAAATTATAAAATGGTTAACAAAATTGGTACTTGATCAAAGTTAAAGGTTACTGAATTTATAGTTCTAAAAGTAATATAAATTAGGCTAATTGCTCAATTAAGGGCAAAACGTTTTTGGTTCGGCTTAATTTGAGGTACAACATTTCAATTTGGTCTATTTGAGGCAAAACGTTCCAAACTCGCTTCAATTAGGGGTAAAGTGTCAATTTAGGGCTAAATCTTTTGGAGAGTGCAATACACTCACCGTCAATCTTAACGGAGGGCTGACGTGGACCTTTAATTATTTTTTTAATTTAATGTTATAATTTTTAAAAATATTGTTTCGATTTTTATGTTTTTAATTGAAAACAAAATAAAAAAATACAAAATAGAAAAACTGGGACCCCGTTCAGTTTTTTTTTATTTCCTTTTCCTTTATTTTTAATTTATATACTTACTGTTTAGGTTTAGGTTTTTTTAAATTGAAAACAAAATAATAAAATAATAGAAAATACAAAACGTAAAAAGAAACCGTTCAATTCTTTTTTTCTTTTATTTCCTTTTTCTTTCTTTTCCATCGTTTTCTTCCTTCCGGTATCTTCTTCTGGCTTGCTTCTCTTCTTTCTTCAGTGCATACTTCTTCAAGTTCAAAAACTTGAACTTCTAACGGTTTTAAGAGACAGAAAAGAAAAAAAAGACTTAATTTTTAAGACTCTATGGTTGTTGCTGCTTCAGGAAGCCTTTGGCTTGCAGACTCTCCACAGTCTCTTAGAAAATACGAACATGTTAGCAAAATACCCACCGAACAAAAGTGTTGATTTATCAAGCTTGCAAACGAAAAACCCATAGAAAATCAAAATCAAAACTCAATGAAGAAGCAATTGGGAATTATCAAGTTTGCAAACGAAAAACCCACTGAATAAAGTCTTAGAATCCCCTCTACGTTTTCCTTGACAGTTGGCTCTGCTTCTTTTTCTTCTCCAATCGGTGACAACTCCAGTGGTCTTCGCCGGAATTTCTCTCTGAATTCCTTCTGTTTTCTTCTTCAACGAGTCAAGTTTAATATTTATCACCTCTGGCATACAAGTGTTTCGAACATAGGGCTTCTTAGGCTTTTGCTTTTCCATGTCCCTCTTTTTCTTTTCAATGTTTCCTTTCTTTTCAGCCACTGATTTCAACCAGTGTTTTCAAACCCGGATCGGACCTGTCGGTCGGATCGGTTCAATCGGGATCCGGAGACCTATCCGGTCCGAAGAGTGGGGTTTTCCGGGAGGGTTTTGACCCGATCAACAACCGGTTTGACTGGCGATTGACTCGGACCCGGACCGGATTGAACCGGATTTGTATGGTTTTAATGTGGAAAAAATTTGGAAAAAATATTTGTTGTCCATGGGATTCGAACTCTTAACCTTTAATGAGCTAAAACCCTTGTTTTAACCACCAAGCCAAAGACATTTATGTGATAAATTTGCACCATATATAATATTATATATAGAATATTAATAATATAATATATATTAAACATTTTATGACCCGGCCGGTTGAACCGATTGAACCGAATAACCCGGTTGATCGGGACCCGATGGCCTCAACGGGCCAAGGACCGAGCCGGGTATGAAACATTGATTTCAACTTGAACCCCGGATTTGGCTTTGGTTGCTTGTTGTTTTCTTCTTTCCGTTATGTGGAGTCATTTTTATCCGCAAAAGGTTTTCGGTTGATACTGGTTTGGGAAAAAGGATTTCGAGCACAATAAATAGGGTTTCAGTCTATTTCGTTTGGGTTTCAGGTGGATGAAAGATTCGATCAATTCTCAACAAAAATAAAGCAAGAAATAGAGAGAATTTGATGATCGAAGGATTCTGATGAAGATGAAGTAGCGACGTTTTAGAGAGAGAAGAAGTCAATTTTATTTTTCAATTTTGAATAAAAGCTTAATTACGTTTTGTTAATTAAAAGAAATTAAATTAATTTTAATTAAAATCAATTTTATTTCTAATTTTAACTGCCACGTGTCACCCTAATACACAATAACGCGCCCCCTATACGCGTGAAATACACGTCTAGTCTGCTTTGACGGTCTACCCCTAATTGACGCGAATTGAAAACGTTTTGCCTCAAATATATCAAATTGAAACGTTATACCCTAAATTAAGCCGAACCAGAAACATTTTGCCCTTAATTGAGCAATTAGCCAATAAATTAAAATAAATTTCAAACAAAACTTTAATCCCACGTGTGGAACACGTGGCAAAGTACTAGTATCTATCTAATAGACTAATTAAGAAACATAAGACCAAGCAAACCGTTTAATGTTTATACAAACATTTTTCAAAAGTAAAATTTCATTTGATCATATAAGATTTTGCAGACCTTGAATGAAATTGTTGATATATTCTTCTAGAAGATCTCCCTTGGTAAGTGTTTCCTTTAGCTTGGCACGGTTTGACTTCAACACACGAGAAATTTCACTGTCCTTGTCCATCACCAACTTGATAGCTTGACTCAAATCCTCCTTGGAAATCTGCTTGTTCTCACCTCTCTCAACTTCAACCCAGAAGATTTAAATTAATTTCACAGTGGGACAAGGATAACCAGGTGGTAATTCTAGCAAATCTTCCACGGCCATTTCCTTTGTCACTTTCTTATTGGCTATAGAGTGCGCCATTGTGCAAACCACGGAATTGATTCCAAGCAATACTTCCTCTGTTCCGATTTATAAATTTATAATAATCGAAATCTTGATGCCAATGTTGTGCAAAATTTATATCATGTGTATGTATGTATAATTAACGGCATAAGGTTTAATTTAAAAATTAATTGAAGTATTGAACAATTGACTGAAAACAGAGCTTCAACAAGGGGGCTCAAGAGTGATTTGATGGTGCTTGGGTATGATAAGAAGATTAGGAACAGATTTGAACTATAGAAATCAAATTCCTAATTGAACTAGTATTTAACATGACTTGTGAGTTAGGTAATCCTTCTTTTATTAGGTAATCTCTCTCCAATAATTGTGTTAGGCACATATTTTCCTATATTTTATATGTTAATTCTATTTGATTATGTATCTATTTCTATGTACTTGATGCTTAATTTATTTATATTTATGTTTTAGGTGCATATTGGAGTGTTTCAAGGCAAAAGGAGTTAAATTTGAACTATTTAGAACAAGTTGGAAAAATTTTGTTTCAACCTGGAGCGGGTCGAAATCAAACTAGAAATTCTCCTATCTCGACCTGAAACGGGTCAAAACGGGCCATGCGGGGAGCAAATAAAATTTCGTGGATTTAATTCTCTTTTGGCCCAAATCTTTACCAGCTTGATATTTTCACATATTTAAGCCTTGGGAAAGACCTCAAATACCCCTATACATAATTCTATTAGTCTAAGGCAATTTTGTAATTTTATAATTAATTATTTTTAATTAGGTTAAAAGCCTTATATAAGGCTATAGCCGCCAGACTTAGTGAGCAGCTTTTAAAAGCCTTTTAGTTCTTAATTTTAGGTTTGGGGACGTTAGCCTTTTAAGCTTTCTAAGCTTGAGGTTTAGTTTGACGTTAGTTTTATTTTAATTTCTCTCAAAACTCAAAGATGGAGGTTTTCTCTATTCTTGATTATTTTGTAATTTTTCTTTTCTAGTTAATTAATTTTGAGACTTTCAATCTCTTGGGTATTTTATTTTTGAGGCTCTGCGCTTATTCATCTATCTTGTAAGTATTTCAATTTTCTGTGAATTATTTGAATGATTTCATACTTGATTATTTAGAATGGCCATCTATTTAATTAGGTATGATTTCTATTGTTAGATGAGATTTCTATATGCAATCGTAGGTAATCAAATCCTAAGTAACAACTTAGAGTAGCCCTCTAAGAGAATCTTGGATATAGAATGAATGTTGCCTATATTAGTGAGCATTGTCTATTGTTGGCTAAGATCTTTCTAATTCTTAAAGCAGTGGGTTACTTGAATCTAGTAGACGATTGGAACTAGATTAGTACACCTGTTAGGATTTAGTCTAGGACTTGCGTCATGACTAATGAAGACTAAGGAAAGATAGGGATTAATGGTCGATGACGTTAATCTACGCATCTATTTGTCAAGTTAGATATCAATTAATGCCAAGGATCAAATCCTTTTAACCCAAGAGTGCAATTGTCTTGAAATTGGAATATTTATTTAATTGTTACTTTAATTTCACTAATTTAATTTGTCTTTAATTTAGTTTAATTAATTTCTCCATAAACCCCCCCCCCCCCCATTTAGTTTAATTCACAACTTTAGGAAAGATATTTAAAACAATAGTTCTCTGTGGGATCGACTCGTACTTATCCTATCTATAGGTTTGTATGTTTTTTATTTTTGGTGGAATACGACACCCATCAAATTTTGGCGCCGTTGCCGGGGAACTCATTTGTTTTGTTACTTTCCTTTAGTTTTGTTTTATTTCGTATTCTTTTTTTTTTTGTTAATTTTGCAGGTTTAGGCATCAAGCACTGCTTTACAAGTCACCCATCCATTCAAGTGTTGAAGAATTATTGGATAAATTTGGTTCCCTCATTCTTGAATTTAATTTATATTTTCATTATTATGGAACATGGAGGTCAACATTTTCTTAGTTTGTGTTATGAGCCATATGCAAGTTATCACCCATTGGAGGAACAACAAATTCCCCCACACTTGGTGGCTTTCATGGAAAAACTTGTTGAGGGAACATCCTTGCTTGCTAAAGGACAATCGTTAATTAAACAAAAATTATCGATACATGAACAAGAAATACAAGATCTAGGAAATCAAGTGGGACAACTTGTTGATTCCTTAGGAAGGGTTGAATCTTACCTCAATACCCTCGAGGAAGAAGAAAATGAAGCATGGGAAGTGAACCAAGGTGAGAATGAAGCTGAAAAAGAAGAGAAAACAAAATCTATTTCAACCTCAAAAAGGGTCGAACTGGACCCTGCAGAAGGTCGAACTGGGCAGAAAAATCTCCTGTCTCAACCCCTAGGGGGGTCGAACTCGACCTTTTTAGGGGTCGAAACAGAAACTTTCCAAGACAAACTTAATGAGATAACTTCTTCAGTTAATCAACCTCAACTCCTTCCCAAGCCAACTTTAAGTGGAAATTCCGCATCCGAAGTCAATATGGTTGATAGCTCTTCTCCAATTGAGTTTTTGAGATGTGGGAATCAAGATTTCCTAGGGATTGAGAAGTTTTTGAAGTTTGGATGCTTCAATGGTGATGATTCATGTGATGAATGGGTGACAATGGAGCCATTCTTTGAGAATGATGATGCCTGCAAGTTTAACAATGTTGTTGGGATGCTGAGGATGCAAGATGAGTCTAAAGCCAATTTCTTTTACTCGAAGAAGCTCTTGCACAACCCACCACGGCAACAACAAGGGCATTGGCTTTACTAGCCATTCATGGAGTTCCTTAAAGCAAAATAGGTGACTTCCTTCCATATCTCTTTACTTTTCTTTTATTCTTATATGTTCATATCTTTCGATTTTGTTCATATTTGATTTTTGCATTGAGGTGGAAAGATCCTCCTTGACAAATAGAGAATGGAAAGGTCTAGCCAAAAACATTAAACAAAGGCGCTTGTTGGGAGGCAACCCAATGATTTGTTTTTGTTTTTGTTTTGAAATTTATGTGAATTAGCTTTTAATTAATTTTTGCATATTTCATGTTTAGGACCTTATATAAGACATGTTATGATATTTTGTGCTTATTGTTATGTTTGCTTGATTTATTGGATTGGGTGCACACTTTCTTGATAGATTAAGTATTGCATATATCATGTTATTGATAATTATTTCTCCACCTTTGTGCTTAATGTGTTGCTATTGATCTAACCATAAAGATTTTTACAGCAATTCATTGATTTTTGAAATTGTTTTGAGTACACATTGTCTTATCTCTTTGATTTGTCTATGAAAGCTAGTCTGGCATGGTTTAGTTTAGTATTAAGGCATTTGTAATATATTTCAAATTTTCATATGCAAGATTATTCTTTGATTGAAATTTATATGGGAGTTTTTCATAAAGTATTACTTCTAGAACTTGCTTGACTACCTTTTCAAGGCGATTTATATATTTAACTCATTATCTTTTATAGTGTACAGTTTATGGAACTAGAACATATGCATTTTAGAATTGAGTTTGAGCCTAATTGTTGCCAACCCTTTTGAAAAACCATAGTAGTGAACCTCATTGAGCCTTTTTCTTGGTTATAGCCGATATTTGATATATTTCTTTATTTTTAGTCACATTATCCCAAAGAACCCTAACCCTTTTAAAGAAAGACAAGTTTTCTCTTAGCTTTATTATCTCTTGATTGGTGAAGTTTGACTTGTTTTATTGTTGGTTCTTGGCTAAAGCATGGAAATCGGTTATTTGTGAGGGATTCCTTCTATTTCTTAGTTGGAGATCCTATTTGAAGGGTTGAGTAGATGTCCAAGTGATTCAATTGAAAAGTGTTAAATATATATATATATATATATATATATATCAAGTTAGTAACTTGAGGTGGGAGAGCATAAAATGCAACCACCAAGAAAATTCAAAAAAAAAGAGACACTTGTGCTTATAGTTATGGACATCCATTTGAGTAGAACTGGCAATTGGGCGGGTTCAGGCGGGTTCGGGTTCGGGTATTTTCGGGTTCGGGTTTTTTCGGGTTCGGGCTCAGATCGGGTTCGGGCCCGGGTCGGGTTCGGGTTCACTTTTGATATTCAGAGTCCGATCCGGATTTCTGCCTCATCCTGATTCAACGTGCAAGCTTTTTTTAAAAAGAAAAATAATTGTTTATCTTTTATTTTACTATAAGTTTATTGATAATTATAATATAATAAGATAGAGTATATAATATAACATGATAATCAGTATATTCCGAGGACTACATTCATCCAAAAAATGACAGTTATTTCATGGAACGGAGGAAGCATATATAAAGATTGAGTAATTGTTAAAAAATACTAACGAAAGAACTGTCTCATCGTTATAGACATTCAGAGACTCCCACATGATGAAAAAAAGTAAAAGGTCTCAAGAAGAAAATGATCCTACTCGCTAAAAGCGAAAACTCTTCTTTGGAAAGACAACGCCACCGACAATTATTAAGTTGTGTATTGTGTGCAACATTTAAATTAACTGAATTAAATATAAAATACATATAGTTCAACACTAATTTAAACTATTTAATGCTAGTTAATATTAAATTGTAGCAAATTAAAACAAATTAAATATTAAATTAAACAAATCATCAAAATGCAAGCCAATCATCAAAATATAAGCCTTAGATTAAACAAATTAAAAGCTAATGGACCATTAATTGAACCTATAAAGAACTTGGACTTATTTATTTATATAATGTAATAGCTTTATTTAATTCAATATTAAAAGGAAGAAATGTGATTTTTCTAAACAATAATGAAAAATTTTTATTTTATAAATAATTCTTGATTTTTTTAATATTATTTTGATCTCGAGCTCGGGTCGGGTTCAGGTTCGGGCGGGTTCGGGTTCGGGTTCGGGCGGGTTTCGGGTTTTGGGTTCATTTTGCCAGCTCTACATTTGAGCATTCATAGTTTATGGTAAAGTTAAGAAGGAGAAGAAAGTTGAAGTTCTTGGAGCCAAGTTTTGGGCTACTAATTGATATATTTGCCCATGATTATTTTCACTTCACCTTTCTTGAGATATTGTTGATATATCCTTTACCCTTTCTTTGATAGTTCACTTTACCCAATAACCCCATTACAACCCTTATTATTAATGCATTCTAGTTCTTGTGTATGCTATGCTTTATTTCATTTTGAGCTAAATTTTAGTGGAGATTGGATAGTTTTGCAAGCCTATGGTAAGTATACTATTATGAGTGGATTATAAATACCTATTAAGGTATGATGAACCCTATAAAATTTTGATTGGATTTTGGAGCATATTTTTATTTGATTTATATTACATTTGAATTTTTACTAACCTTTACTATACCTTTCTAGAATTAGTGGATGAATTTTTGAGATGGTCTTTTCTGTACTCCACATTTTAAACTCTTCTTGAATAGAAACACATTTTTTGTTGATTATTTGAGCAACTACTTTCACATTGAGGACAATGTGTTATTTAAGTGTGGGGGAGGAAATGTCTATTTTAAAGGTCCATTCTTTGCATTTTTACTAGAGAAGGCTTTCTCAAAACGATTTTTAAAATTTAACAAAAATTTTTGATTTTTCAAAAAAAAATTTTGCTTCTTTGGTTAAATTCTTCTACATAATGTTTGTGGGTATCGTTCTAGTTAAGTAAGCCCTCAGGAGACTATACTCCTCCTCTAGGGACGCTTAGGGGTTTAAAGGCTTGTGATTTACGCTAAAAATCACCATGTGCCTACGAAAGTGGAACTAAGTCATTTGTTACATGTGATTTTCCTTTTTGATTTTAGAGTGTTTGTTTGCATATGCATTTGTTTGCTTGTTTTTAGTTTTACTTGTTTTTAGTTTTCCTTGAGTTTTTAGTTTTTGTTTTGTTTTCTAGCTTGAATTTGTTAGGCACATATTTTCCTATATTTTATATGTTAATTCTATTTGATTATGTGCCTATTTCTATGTACTTGATGCTTAATTTATTTATATTTATGTTTTAGGTGCATATTGGAGTGTTTCAAGGCAAAAGGAGCTAAATTTGAGATATTTAGAACAAGTTGGAAAAAATTTGTTTCAACCTGGAGCGGGTCGAAATCAAACTAGAAATTCTCCTGTCTCGACCTGAAACGGGTCGAAACGGGCCATGCGGGGAGCAAATAAAATTTCGTGGATTTAATTCTCTTTTGGCTCAAATCTTTACCAGCTCGATATTTTCACATATTTAAGCCTTGGGAAAGACCTCAAATACCCCTATACTTAATTCTATTAGTCTAAGGCAATTTTGTAATTTTATAATTAATTATTTTTAATTAGGTTAAAAGCCTTATATAAGGCTATAGCCGCCAGACTTAGTGAGCAGCTTTTAAAAGCCTTTTAGTTCTTAATTTTAGGTTTGGGGACGTTAGCCTTTTAAGCTTTCTAAGCTTGAGGTTTAGTTTGACGTTAGTTTTATTTTAATTTCTCTCAAAACTCAAGGATGGAGGTTTTCTCTATTCTTGATTATTTTGTAATTTTTCTTTTCTAGTTAATTAATTTTGAGACTTTCAATCTCTTGGGTATTTGATTTGTGAGGCTCTGCGCTTATTCATCTATCTTGTAAGTATTTCAATTTTCTCTGAATTATTTGAATGATTTCATACTTGATTATTTAGAATGGTCATCTATTTAATTAGGTATGATCTCTATTGTTAGATGAGATTCCTATATGCAATCGTAGGTAATCAAATCCTAAGTAACAACTTAGAGTAGCCCTCTAAGAGAATCTTGGAAATAGAATGAATGTTGCATATGTCTATTGTTGGCTAAGATCTTTCTAATTGTTAAAGCAATGGGTTACTTGAATCTAGTAGACGATTGGAACTAGATTAGTACACCTGTTAGGATTTAGTCTAGGACTTGCGTCATGACTAATGAAGACTAAGGAAAGATAGGAATTAATGGTCGACGTTAATCTACGCATCTATTTGTCAAGTTAGATATCAATTGATGCCAAGGATCAAATCCTTTTAACCCAAGAGTGCAATTGTCTTGAAATTGGAATATTTATTTAATTGTTACTTTAATTTCACTAATTTAATTTGTCTTTAATTTATTTTAATTAATTTCTCCATAAAACCTCATTTAGTTTAATTCACAACTTTAAAACCTCATTTAGTTTAATTCACAACTTTAGGAAAGATATTTAAAACAATAGTTCTCTGTGGGATCGACTCGTATTTATCCTATCTATAGGTTTGTATGTTTTTTATTTTTGGTGGAATACGACACCCATCAAATTGTTAGGAGTTGGGTTAAATTTTTTCTGTATATAAGCCTAGTTCTACCCCTCTATTTTCTCAAACTCGAACTTAATCTCTTTCAGTTTATTACAAGAACCGGCACCAGCAGCTCCTGTTGGAAGAAATTTTGCCTGGAATCCGTGTTCCCAAGAAGGCGACCATATCGTACAGGGTTAACGCTTTGGCAATGGCAACTAGTATTCAAAACAAGGGTGTTGCAGATGCCATTGCAAACGACTGGCCTCAACAAAAAGTTGTAGCCTTCACCGTGAAATTGCAGGCAATTCCATCACCTTCTAATAGGAAACGATTGACTGTGAATGTCATATGTGTTGGGCTTATAGCCCATATTAGATCCAACCCATTTATGGTATTAAAGTTATTTAATGGATGGCCAAGATTGTGTATTAGCCTAAGATCTAATGGCTAGGATTAAATCCTATTTGAAAAAGGGTTTTATGGTTTGGTTGTTTAGCAGACTTTGGCTAAATATATAAAGTGAAATTGAGGCCGAATTCAATTGGCAATTAAAAAGGGCAAGAGCGGCGCAAGGTTTTGGGATTTTAAAAACCGAATTGAATTATCAATTCAGAAATTGCGATAGGAATCGCAATTGAGAGAGCCAAGCCGGTAATGTGGTGAAAGCTTGCTAGTGTGTCGCACAACATTAAACAAGTGAGCATCGGTTTTTGCTCTTTGTTTGGGATCTTACGAAGCTTGTAAGAGTGTTGTTCTTACTCCATAGAGAGAGTATGGGTGAGAGATAAGGGTAACAAATTGGTTTTCTTTGGGGTTGATTTCTTGGTGATCCAAAGAGGTAATCCTTGTATTTAATTTCCAATTTGTTGGTGCTTAGGCTTTGGGCAATTAGCTTAGGCTTGAACTATTGTAATTGCTTATTTCTCATAGTGGATTATTATCCGGTTTTGCCCCGTGATTTTTCTATTTACTCTAAAGGATTTTCCACGTAAATCTTGGTGTTCTTTATTTTCTTTAATTGTTGCCAGTTTGGGTTTCTGCTTGCTTGGTTGAGATATATCTGTTTGGTGGATTGGTTAATTATTTTAACTGCTTTGGATCATTGGTTTGGATATTGTTGTTGGTTTGTTGTCTGTGGGATTGGTATTTGTTTGCTTCCGCACATGCATATAATTGCAGGGCCTTCCCAACAACTGGTATCAGAGCTAGGTTACAGCTTTGAATCATGGAGAGTGATGGTGGTTCCATGATGAAACTAACAGCTACAAATTATAATATTTGGAAACCGATGATGGAGGATCATCTATACTGCAAGGATTTGTATGATCCGGTATTGGGTGATTCGGGTAAACCAAAAGATACGTCAGATGATGACTAGAAAAAGCTTGACAGGAAATCGTTGGGCACAATAAGAAAATGGGTTGACATCACTGTCTTTCACCATGTGGCGCAAGAGAAAAGCGCTCATGCTGCTTGGGAAAAATTGGCT
The DNA here is from genome assembly GCA_001974805.1 of Corchorus capsularis. Taxonomy (NCBI): domain Eukaryota; kingdom Viridiplantae; phylum Streptophyta; class Magnoliopsida; order Malvales; family Malvaceae; genus Corchorus; species Corchorus capsularis. The sequence continues at coordinate 9,476 of AWWV01013985.1, read as the reverse complement.
GCATTGTATGAAAGGAAAAGCCCTATGAACAAGGCGTTTGGAGTCAGAAAGCTTTCCAATATGAAGTATAAAGAGGGACAATCCATGGCCGAGTACTTGAGTGACTACCAGGAGATGTTAAATCTGTTGTTGACTATGAAGATTGATCTTGGTGAAGAAGTAAATGCTTTGTTTCTATTGGGTTCTATGCCGGAGAGTTGGGATACGTTAGTTGTCACGGTCACTAACTCTGCTCCAGACAAGAAAGTAACTATGGAGATGGCAAAGGATGCTTTGTTGAATGAAGAAACAAGACGAACCAATAGAGAATTTGGGTCTAATCAAGCACTTGTCACAGAGAACAGGGGGAGATCCAAGGAAAAAGGTCAAGGCTTCAGGGGTCGGAGTAAGTCCAAGAACCGATCCAAGTCTAGAGAACCAGTGAAGTGTTATCACTGTGGTAAAGTTGGCCACTTCAAGCGAAACTGCAAGCTCTTGAAGCAAGAGCGGAAAGATGGGAAAAGTAAGAAGAATTAAGAGGAAGAAAGCAATGTGACTGTAGTTGTTTCTGATGAGGAGACAATGTCATTGATTTGTGGACATGGTGATTGTAACCATGTAGCTGATCCTTCTATTGAGTGGATTGTTGACACAGGCGCGGCATATCATTGTGTTCCTAAAAGGGAGTTGTTTACAACCTACAAAGCAGGAGACTTTGGTGAAACCAGGATGGGAAACAAGAGTGTGTCGCAGATTGTGGGGATTGGTGACATTGTTGTTCAGACTAGTACTGGTTGCACATTGACTTTGAAGGATGTGAGACACATTCCGGATTTGAGAATGAACTTGCTTGCAATTAATGTCCTTGATAAAGAAGGATATGAGAGTCGACAAAAGGATGGGCAGTGGAAGCTTTTTGATGGGTCTTTACTAGTTGCAAAAGGAAGTTTATGTTGCACTATGTACAAGACTTGGTTGAAACATTGTGGCAACAATGTTAATGCAGTGGAAGATGATGCTTCACCAAACTTGTGGCATAACAGGCTGGCGCACTTGAGTGAAAAAGGGTTGCTATTTTTGGCGAGACAGTCCCTCATTCCTATACCCTCGTCCAAAAGTAAAGGTTTGACTGTTAACTCTTGTGATCATTGTTTATTTGGTAAGCATCGTAGAGTTTATTTCCGTATACCTGCTACTAGGAAAGAAAATAAATTGGAATTGATTCATTCTGATGTTTGTGGTCCCATGGATGTGGAGTCTTTAGGTGGTAATAGATACTTTGTTACTTTTATTGATGATGCTTCACGAAGAACTTGGGTGTTTTGTGTGAGATACAAATGCCAGGTACTACAGGTGTTTCAGAAATTTCATGCCATGGTTGAAAGGGAAACTGGGTTACCCTTGAAGTGTATTCGGACAGATAATGGTGGTGAGTACACATCTAATGACTTTGATGCATACTGTTCAAAGCATGGGATTAGGCATGAGTTGACAGAACCTGGAACACCCCAACATAATGGTGTAGCTGAAAGGATGAATCGCACCATTGTGGAGAGAGTGAGATGCATGCTAAGGATGGCTAAATTGCCTAAGGCATTCTGGGGTGAAGCAGTCAAAGTTGCTTGCTACCTTATCAACAGGTCTCCATCAGCTCCATTAGGCTTTGACATACCGGAGAAAGTATGGTCAGGTAAAGATCCTTCATATGCTCATTTGAAGGTATTTGAATGCAAGGCTTTCTTGCATGTGCCTAAGGAACAAAGGTCAAAACTTGATAGTAAAGCCACTCCTTGTATTTTTGTTGGCTATGGTGGTGAGGAGTTTGGTTATAGGTTTTGGGATCCAGAAAAGAAAAAGATTGTTAGAAGCAGGGATGTTGTCTTTCATGAACATGAGACCATAGCGGATTTTGAGAAGAAGGAAAAGACTTCTCGGGTTGTTCATGATGATGATGATTGGACACCGACAACAGTTCCACCAAGGAGAGCCACAGATGGTGGAGATGAACAAGGTACAGAACTTGGAACAGATGAGCCAGCTATAGATAATGATGAGTTGGATGGTGATGATGACATTGCACAGCCAGATGCAGTGGGTATTGAGCAGGGGGAGCAACCACCCCTTCCTGAGAACAATGAGCCTTAGCTTCGGAGATCGGCCAGGGGGCAAATTCCATCCACCAAGTATCCTAGTTCTGAGTTTCTTTTGCTTACTGATGATGGGGAGCCAGAGAGCTTCCGTGATGTGCAGTCTACTTCAGATAAGCAACATTGGTTGGAAGCAATGCAAGAAGAAATGGATTCTTTGCAGAAAAATGGCACTTATGAGTTAGTGGAGCTTCCAAAAGTTAAAAGGCCACTTAAAAAGCAAGTGGGTTTTCAAGTTAAAGAAAGATGGTAACAAGCTAGTGAGGTACAAAGCTCGTTTGGTGGTTAAGGGCTTCGCACAGAAAGCAGGTATTGACTTTGATGAGATTTTCTCTCCAGTCGTGAAAATGAGTTCCATTCGAGTTGTACTTGGTCTAGCTGCGAGTTTGAACCTTGATATTGAACAACTTGATGTTAAGACTGCATTCTTGCATGGTGATTTGCAAGAAGAAATTTACATGGACCAACCAGAGGGTTTTGAGGTTAAAGGGAAAGAACACATGGTTTGCAGGTTGAATAAGAGCTTGTATGGCTTGAAACAAGCTCCGAGGCAGTGGTACAAGAAGTTTGATTCCTTTATGGTGAGTCATCTCTTTACGAGAACTGCAGCAGATCCTTGTGTTTATTTTAGATCATTTGGTAATGATTTCATTATTCTCTTACTCTATGTTGATGATATGTTGATTGTTGGACAAGATGTTGAATTAATTAGCAAGTTGAAAGATGATTTGTCTAGGTCTTTTGATATGAAAGATTTAGATCCAGCTAAGCAGATTTTGGGTATGGATATTATCCGAGACATGAAAGCTGGAAAGTTGTGCTTATCACAGGAAAAGTATGTTGAACAAATACTGAAGAGATTCAACATGCAGGATGCTAAGTCAGTTAGCACACCACTTGCTAATCATTTCAAATTAACCAAGAAATCTTGTCCTGTGAGTGAGAAAGAGAAAGATGAGATGTCAGTTATTCCCTATTCCTCAGCAGTGGGTTCATTGATGTATCTCATGGTTTGTACACGACCTGACATAGCTCATGCAGTTGGTGTAATGAGCAAGTTTCTTTCCGATCCGGGAAAGGTTCACTGGGAAGCGGTGAAGTGGATCTTCAGATACTTGAGAGGTACTTCGAAGATGTGCTTGAGTTTTGGGACTACACAGACAGTTCTTGAAGGGTTTACAGATGTAGACATGGCGGGTGACCTTGATAGTAGGAAATCTACTTCAGGTTACATTTTTACTTTTGCGGGGGGAGCTGTTTCTTGGCAGTCGAAATTGCAGAAGTGTGTTGCCCTGTCTACAACGGAGGCTGGATATATTGTAGCTACCGAAGCAGGTAAGGAAATGCTTTGGATGAAAAGATTTCTTCATGAATTGGGTTTGAGTCAGAAAGAGTATGTGGTATTTTGTGGTAGCCAGAGTGCTTTGGATTTGAGTAAGAATACCATGTACCATGCTAGGACAAAGCACATTGATGTTCGGTACCATTGGTTGCGTATGGCGACGGAAGAGCGAGAACTACAGTTGAAAAAGATTCACACTGATAAGAATGTTGCAGACATGTTAACCAAAGTGGTTCCCAGGAAGAAACTTGAGTTGTGCAGCAACTTGGCCGGGATGGACACCTTAGCCAAGGCAAACTTCAAATGAAGTAGGTTGAGTGAACATCTCCTCCGAATGGGGTTGGAGGGGAAGATTGTTGGGCTTATAGCCCATATTAGATCCAACCCATTTATGGTATTAAAGTTATTTAATGGATGGCCAAGATTGTTTATTAGCCTAAGATCTAGGATTAAATCCTATTTGAAAAAGGGTTTTATGGTTTGGTTGTTTAGCAGACTTTGGCTAAATATATAAAGTGAAATTGAGGCCGAATTCAATTGGCAATTAAAAAGGGCAAGAGCGGCGCAAGGTTTTGGGATTTTAAAAACCGAATTGAATTATCAATTCAGAAATTGCGATAGGAATCGCAATTGAGAGAGCCAAGCCGGTAATGTGGTGAAAGCTTGCTAGTGTGTCGCACAACATTAAACAAGTGAGCATCGGTTTTTACTCTTTGTTTGGGATCTTACAAGAAGCTTGTAAGAGTGTTGTTCTTACTCCATAGAGAGAGTATGGGTGAGAGATAAGGGTAACAAATTGGTTTTCTTTGGGGTTGATTTCTTGGTGATTCAAAGAGGTAATCCTTGTATTTAATTTCCAATTTGTTGGTGCTTAAGGCTTTGGGCAATTAACTTAGACTTGAAATATTGTAATTGCTTATTTCTCATAGTGGATTATTATCCGGTTTTGCCCCGTGGTTCTTCCCTTTACTCTAAAGGGTTTTTCACGTAAATCTTGGTGTTCTTTATTTTCTTTAATTGTTGCCAGTTTGGGTTTCTGCTTGCTTGGTTGAGATATATCTGTTTGGTGGATTGGTTAATTATTTTAACTGCTTTGGATCATTGGTTTGGATATTACTGTTGGTTGGTTTGTTGTCTGTGGGATTGGTATTTGTTTGCTTCCGCACGTGCATATAATTGCAGGCCTTCCCAACAATATGTGCCCACATTAAGGTTGGATTTTCAAGTAGCAGCCAGGGGACAATGTTGCAACTTGCAAGAATCTTCTGCAATCAAGAATACCCATCGTCAAGCCTTTACTCGTTGCGCAAATAATTATCTTTAAAATTCTTCACCATAGAGATTTTATTAAATGTTGTTACTAGTACTTCTTTTTTTTTATAGTATTAGTATTTTTATAGGTTTTTGTTCTTAGCCCTTATACATTGGTTTCTTCTATATGTTTGTGTTTATGGTTATGGATTGACAGGTTTTGGAAGGGATTTATATATGGTATAATTTTTAAATTGTTTTAATTTTTTTATTTTATTTTTTTTTACAATTCCGGGATCTTACTCCAACTGCATGAATGTGGGGCAATTCTCCAAAGGGTATTTTCATTGCAGATTACTCATGTATAATAATACTTTAATTTAATGGAATCCTAAATTAGCTCTTAAACTGAGTGATGTGATGGTATTTGGATTAAGATAACCAAATTCATGCCAAATTCTTGACCAGGTCGTTGGAGTCACCTAAGAAGCAGACCAGGATTGGTTATCAGTTCATTGTCTCTAAACTACGTACTTAAGATGTCTTAACTCAACCAAGAGCTAAATTAAGTTTTACTAGGAAAAATTATGTGTATGGATAATTGACAGGTTTTGGAAGGGTTTTATTTGCTGGCATGATTTGAATTATCAAGGAGTGTAACCTCAACCCAAATTAATTTACCCCAAAGATGTAATAATAAAAGATAATTCCATCCCTAATGTGATAGTTAACATAATCCCCCTTAAGTGTAATGAAATTCATCTACTTTCCCTATTATACCCTTACTCAAATACAAAAAAAAAAATTAAACCACTTCAAACGATAAAAAATACCAGAAAATTTCTTCTCTTCCAAGTTCCAACCCCCAATTCGCACCACTATAGCAGCAACTCAAAACCTCTAAAAACAACCAAATTTTAGCAACACTCATTACTCACTCCATCAAGTCCAACAAAATGAGTGATACTTTTAGCTATCCTTTGGATTCAAATCAGTTTTGATCCTCTTGATGAAGTTTCCTTATTCAGATGGACTCTGAATCAAGATTTAAATGTTGAAGATATGATGGAATCAAGTGGGACTCATTTTGGACCGTCGGATTGCTTTAACCCTAACAAAGCCGTCCCTATATAAATAAGAGCAGCAACAACGTTTTTCCTCCTCGTGCAGCATCTAACAAACCTGAACAACTTGTCCAGCAAACATAAACAACTTGTCCAGCGGAATTTTCAAGCCCAATGCTATCAACTTTTCAACTCTCAAGCTCCCAAGCTTTCATTTACTTTTCAATTGTTCAATCAAGTTCTACACTTGATCATCATTTACTTTTCACTTGTTATCAAGATCATCATCTTGTCAAACTCTTTTATTTCAATCTTGCAATCATACAAGACCACTCTTGTATTTACTTTTTCTATGCAAATCAAATTAACAATATCTTGTTATTTTTTTTTCATTACAAGAAAATTTACCTTTCAACAACGATCATTTATTTTTGAATCTGAAATCAATGATTTAAACACTTTTGTGTGACTTTGATTCAGGACCTGCAAATCGTTTGATTATTTACATTTTGCTGCACTCAAAGCAATTTTTACTTGCACATTTTTCTCAATTTTTATAACAAAATTGAACCTTTACTTTCCTTGCAATCTTTTGCTCAATTTTTACAACAAAATTGAATACTTACTTTTCTCGCACAATTTTCTCAATTTTTACAACAAAATTGAATCTTTTACATTTACTGCAATTTTTTTAATCAATTTTTTTAACAAAATTGATTAGCACCCTCGGTACCTTTCACCAAAGTCTCCAAAAAGATTTTTTGGCGCGAACACTATCTGATGGTCCTTGGCTCTCACTGCTTCTACCTCGATGTCGGGCTCAAGTGACAGCTCTTTTGGCTTCTTTCCTCCCCTTCCCTCAAACAATTGTCACATTTGCTTTGGTGCTTTGGTAGGTTCATGTTAACCAAGACGCCGCTATATTTTAGCCTTCAGCTTTACCCAATTTGTATTTCTCGAAAAAAATTAAATATGGGGGCATCCTGAACCTCAAACGCCTCCATTTAGCGGCGTCTCGGGCCAAGACGCCTCCATTTAGCGGCGTCTCAGGTCAAGACGCCTCCATTTAGCGGCGTCTCGGGTCAAGACGCCGCTATATTTTAGCCTTCAGCTTTACCTAATTTGCATTTCTCGAAAAAAAATTAAATATGGTGGCGTCCTGAACCTCAGACGCCTCCATTTAGCGGCGTCTCGGGCCAAGACGCCTCTATATTTTAGCCTTCAGCTTTACCCAATTTGCATTTCTTGAAAAAAAAAATTAAATATGGCGGCGTCCTGAATCTCAGACGCCTCTATTTAGCGGCGTCTCGGGCCAAGACACCGCTATATTTTAGCCTTCAGCTTTACCCAACAATTTGCATTTCTTGAAAAAAATTAAATATGGCGTCAACCTGAACCTCAGACGCCTTCATTTAGCAGCGTCTCGGACCAAGACGCCGTTATATTTTAGCCTTCAGTTTTACCCAATTTGCATTTCTCAAAAAAAAATTAAATATGACGGCATCCTGAACCTCAGACGCCTCCATTTAGCGGCGTCTTGTCTCAAGATGTCGCTATATTTTAACCTTCAGCTTTACCAAATTTGCCTTTCCTGGAAAAAATTAAATATGGCGGCGTCTTTAACCTCAGACATCTCCATTTAACGGTATCAATTTTAGTGAATAAAATGGCATCGTTTGGCGAAACGCTGCTAAATAAACTTCTCTATATTAGTGTTTTTTTTTGTGTGTGAGCAGTCCATTTACTCACTTCAGTAATAATTAAGACTTTTTTTTTCCAAGATGGGAGGACAAGCATCTTGATTTAATATAACAACCTGGGGATGTTATAAATCATGTTTTCCGTATGATAAGTGATTATAGACAAGCAAATGAAAATGGTGTTAATCAAATCACAGAGATATTAGAACAGCTTGATAATAGTCCAGATGAGCCTCATTCTTGGCGGAAACCAGCTGAGGGATGGATTAAAGTTAATTGTGATGGTGCATTTATTGAAGAAGGCCATAAAGCTGGGATAGGAGTCATTGTTAGGGATTCTGTGGGATGCTTGCTAGATGGAGCTTGTGAGTTAGCAAAGGCAGGAAATGCAGAAATGACAGAAGCACTTACCATAAAAAAGGGGATTGAGCGAAAGGTGCAGAGTTGTTATTGAGACAAATTGTCAAGCAGTACTCCATAAGGCAATTAAGGAAACACATGTAGTTAAGAATTGTATGATTGACCCTATTATCAGAGATATAAGAGCACTGTTGAGTGCGATTCCAGAAGCAAAAGTCAATTGGATTCGGCGTTCCTGTAATGCGGCAGCAAATTGGGCAGCCTTTGAAGCTGTGAAGGGGATGTGCAGTATGGGATGGCAAAGACTTCCCCCATCCTCTTTAGTTTTCATTTTGGATAAAGATGGTTTGCCTGCACATCTCCCTACGTACATTTGATGTATGAGCAAAAATGTGATCAAGCTACTCAAAACCATTCAATTCAAACAAAGTGTTAGGAGGATTCGAAGGCATTTGCAAGTCATATGACCAGCAAAGCATGTACCATAGTTCTACTGATGTTGAGTTCAATACATTTGCGGTTGTAAGTTTGCCTATACATACATGATACAAACAAAAATGGGCAAGCTTTTTGCCAGATTATAAATTCCAAGCAGTAAGCACTACAACAATGAGAGAGAGAGTCCTAAAACATATACAATACCAAATTAATTTTGTACATATTTGATTAACTAAAAACAATGGGATTATAAAGAATAATCATGATTCGATTATATTCCAAAACTCTAGTAACATGCATTTGCAACAAAATCTTGAATAATAAAATTATAACAAAATCCTTTCAAGTTGATCTAAAGAGAAATGAACATCTTTCATTAACAACGTAGAATGCTAGCTCGTTATAGAAAGTTCCAAACCTGGTTCAACAAAGAAGTAAATCCATACAATCACACCAAGTCCATTGAAAAGATTAGCACTAACGAAACAAGATATCCAAAACAACTGCACCAGCTGACAAACACACAGTTTTTCATGGTATTTTACTATTTTAGACGTTACATGAAAAAAAAAAAAAAACAAACAAACAAAAACAAAAGACATAGAATTCTTGTCTTCTTGCCGACAAACAGCTCATCTGGTTCACCTTATTTGATGTTTCCTATACAAATCCACGAATATCATCCTTACAAGGATCCGAAAAAAGTATGGGAGGCCTATCCGCAGTAGAATTCAACAAAGACATTGCAGCAAGCCGAGCTTTTTGGGCTTCGGAATGGTATGCAATGGTTCCTTGATGACCCGCAGAAACTACACCAACAAATAATAGAAGCAATATAATTTTAAAAAAAAAAAAAAAAACTTATTTGGTCAGCTCATTAATTTGTATTACGATTGGTAGACCCTATATACATCCATAATTTGTATTAATTGGTCCATCAAAGATATTATTCATCCAGCTGATATGTACTTAATTAGATAATTCATTGCAAACTGCAAAATCCAGTCCTGGAAACCAACACCCAAAAGATTATTTTTGGGTACATCCAACAACCAAAACATTACAACAAATGAAACTATATATAGCTCCTTCATTTTCTCTCCAAACTGTGATGAGCAGGTTACTTAAAACTCAAGTAGAGATTATGATGATTAATGGCCTTCATATATATATATATATATATATATATATATAT